>DWMR01000377.1:0-13162 GCA_018245355.1 Dalla costala
TGTGGTCATGGTAGGTAAAAATATCTTAAGGGGTGTCAATTTTCGAAGAATTTCAAATTTTGTTCGTAACTTTTTTTAAATAGTTTTTTTTTTTTTTCTTATTTTTTTCTCGAGTAGTCATGAGCAGATCCACCCTCTGCTGAAAGATTATCCTTGAATATTGGGACACCCTGTATAAGTATATAATAGATTAGGTATGTCAAAGTTAAACTGTTTAGTAAATTTATATTTAAATAAAATAAGGTCAGATCCAACCATCAATCACAAGATTAATTTTTTTGATCAAATATGAAAAATCGGATATTTTTTCAGTAGGTACGTTGGTAGCTCACAACACTGCATCTATTTCCGTTGAAATAGATTTCGAATGAGTGTTCATGACAGCAGTTCGAGAATGAATCAAGCTTTGTGCATCCGATTTGCAAGTGTGATTATGCTGCATAGGCAGTGTGGCCTCATTTTTATAATTGAATTTCACGGTTATTGATCGAGGGCTTGGGCGGGCTCTAGTCAACTTGTCGGCTCTTGTTGCTTGCGTCTTGCGTCACAATGTAACCGGAGTACCGGAGCTGATGGCCTGACACCGCTGACACGCTGAGTCATTCTTCAATATTGTCGTTCATAATGCTAATTTTCTCGTTATGCGTGTACCAATTTGCATCTTAATGCTCTTTGTAGTAACCGTGCTGGTTATTTGTTTATAATAGATGCATTCGTTTTGTATGTGCTCGACGACTTAGCTATCTATTAGTGACAGCCATAAGTCTTATGTTGTCATTCGACATCGGATGAGAGTTTAAATTAGATCATTATCTTTAGCTTAACGTGATTTGTTCATCATCCTTTATTAAAGAATACTTAATGCATTTGAAAATCATGGTAAATAAGGTAAAGTATGTATAGGTAGGTCACTTTCTTAGCGAAGTTTCAAAAAATTTCGTTTTTGAGCAATTAATTCCAGATGTCAAACGGCACCCTATTACTTTCACATGTATCTAGTAGCCACAAACATGATCTTGAAATGTAGCTAGTCCATAGGGACTAACAATATAGATTATGAAAGGGTTGATTAACCAATTTGATTAGAAAACAGTTAATTTTGAAACTATTTCTGTTGTTGCTGTGCTAGTTATTATCTAACTCAAATACTCAAACTATGTTACATACTTATGATATTAAATATTCAATTGTTACCCATTTTGATATTTTTGCTGACCATAACTAGCATACCAACTTTTTTGATGCCAATTAATCATATTTCTAATAAGGATTAAAGGACTCTATCGGACCAAGCCGGTAGGTACCTACTTTTTAAGTCAGAAATCACAGAAAACTTTCCCTATAGGTCATTTTGTAGGAAATGTGGCAACAGTCGCAACTTATAGGTAAGAAGGTACTTTTATAATTAAAAAATCTTTTCATTCTGGCTGGATAGACAGAATTGAATTATTATTTGATTCTGTGACTGAGGGCTTCCAAGAAGAATGAGCGCTAAAATAATTGTAAAATTTTAAACTTCGAATTTAGCCTTCTTCCTTCTACATAATGTTTGATTAAGTAGAAGTCCCTAGTGTATGTAAGTAGGTAGGTCTAGGTAATAAGTTAAATAGATTCATTGGACGAGTCAACGAACTTGAAGAAACAACTTCAAACTTCTGCCGTGTGTTATGATTTCCTATATTCTTCTATTACCATAGGCACCCTAGATTTATCATAGGAATATAGATGCTGGCTAAAAGCACTCAAACAATAAGTATTTATTCGAACTTGAAAATTATCTGATTGAATTCTCTTTGCGTTGTAGAAAGTGGAACCTACTCGTTGCAAATAGGTAAATGTAAATGTTCTTTAATTAATGAGCTTACTCAGCGATTAAGATGGTCATAAATATCTCTTATCTCGAAGCTTGATTTAGCGTGGTGTGGATTACATCAGGCAATTTAAATATATTGTAGTAACTTACATCCTCGGTCATTTCAATTGATCCCATGCCTAATGCATAATTTGACTAAATAATAGAGTAGAACCTTATCAAGGTAGCAAAATAGAAGTGCAATTAATTGACCTATCTTAGAATGCCTAATTATTTTGCGCAAGGTGTTTGCGAGGAGCGTTTCGTCACTTTCACTTCTTGTTGAATTGTCCAATGAAACTGTTGTCACGCTCTGTCGGTAACCAATGGGCATGCTCACGCCCCGCCTTGAAGGATAGGCGTGCGCTGCGGCCCCGGCCCAAATAGCCTCAACAATGCCTTTGTCCCGCGACGTCGCCCATTGCCGAATAAACAAAGACGGAGTGCGAGTCTAAGTTATAGGCAAATGTAGTGTAATCCAATGTTTGGAAGGTAGTGTATCTGTGCCTTAGTTACTCTGGTAGGGCAGGGTATGGTGCAACGGAGTCGGCCCCGGCCGGCTGGCGCGGGTGACCCGCGGTGAGAGGTCAGCGTCGTCGGTCCGCCGCGCCGGCGCTGCTGCACTGTGCCGACAGCGCTGTGTAAAATCGCTAATTATATTCAATCTCGGTCTCGCTTCACGCTGGATTGCCACTCACACGTGCTTTTCAAAGCGCAACTTTTCACTTTAGATGTTGCACATGATAAGACGTCCCTGGAAGCACCTAATTATTATTAAGTTGCAGTGTGCAGGTCATGCCGAGCTATCTGTACACTTAATGAGATGCATGAAAGACTCGATTTGTTCTCATCCCCATTGAGTGAGTTCACAAGGGTCGTGCTGTATATGTTGTGTTACAGTCGGTGAAGGTGTAATATGTAGTTGTCCAATGTCATTATGTTTAAGTATAGACTCAGTTCACCCTGTCGCATTAGGTTAGACTAGTAATGATAGACGTGAGTTCTAAACGTAAAAAAAAAAATGTCGTTCCCATCTAAACAAATGTCTACTTATTTAGTTTACCAACCACTATCACATTCATGTACTTATAAAAAGAATTTGTAAGAAATATTAAGGAGGTGTTACACTATTGTGTAAGGTGACATCGCTACTAATTACCTGCTATAAATGCAAAAGTAAGTTTGTTGGGTTGTTCTTCTTTCACGCTGCAACGGAGCAACGGGTAGATGTGATTTTTTGCATACAGATAGTATATTGTTCGAAGAGTGGCATAAGCATAAGTGGTACTAGAAGTGGGTGAAATTAACTTTGAAAGATTTTCTTACATTGATAGACAGATAGATAGATAGATACATACCTACGAGTTCATACAGGGCAAGCTAATAAAAGTGTATTAAAAAAGTTTTTTTTCTAAAAACTTGCTGAAATCAAAGAATGTTGTCATGAAATTAACGACAAAATACTTAACAACTCGAATTAAAATTTTATGGTCTTAAAATACTGTGAACGTGTAAACGTTCGATGAAGTCATCGCCTTAAAATGTATTTTAAATAAAGCTTATGATGCAATATTTTATAGCTTGATTGTAAAATTAGTCTTACGATATTAATTAATTATCGTTCACCTGTCAACGAGGATTTCTTTCATCAACGGAAATTGGTAGGTAATTACTACCTAGGTACTTAATATTACAGCGATGAGCTATTGAATGAAGGTGTTATTTTTATTTGTTCGAAAGATACCGAATTAAGTCAAAATTGTAATAGGTACCTACCTACTAATAACGTTTTTAGGAAGTAACCTAACCTATGTTTTGAACCCCGAAAAACATAATGTGAATTGCCGCACGCATCTTGGAAGTTAACATTTTTGGAACATACCAAAATGCGTACACAAAAGTTTCAACGCATCTTAACTTAATGGGCATTAATTAATACAATTAGCCCTCGGCAAATTGCACATAAGACTGAAATAATGAGCGTAAATTGAGGCAACTTTACACTTCTGATTTATTGTCCTGCACTTGCAAGATTTCGTCGAAGAGAAAACAGACCAGTTCCGACGGATATTACGGGCGGTATATAAAATTGATAATGAATATTTATAAAAACTTAATCACAGCTCACCGTATTTTCCAGCAGGTCATGAGGAGAAACCATTAATCAGAACATTTCCATTTAATCATGTGCTATTTTTTCTCTACACAAATTGAGCATTTCACTTAGTTACAAAATGCGTAATTGACATGCTATTATTATGATTATCTATAAATATTCTAGAGCTCAATTGTTTTATATCACAAAGCCGTAAAATTACTGTAAACAGGAATGTTTGTTTATTGGTTTGTTTGTCGCTTTATATCTCCAGAAATGATTATGATTATACATTCAATTAACGAATAAAATGAAACGTATGATCATTATCATAAAATCTCAATTTGACTAATTAGATTAGAATTAGATTTTAATTATATTTACCAATCGCTCTCACAAATTCGGTAAACAGGATGGTGTGAACCCGGACCTCCAGGATTCCGAAATGCACCACTTGGCTATATATAGCAGCTTTTATACCCCCCTATTTTGAGTCGCTAATCTAAAATTCTAATGTGCAGTGCTTAAGAGTGCGGGTGTTTTACCTTTTTGTCTGTGTGTGTGTTTTGTAAATACATGTTTATTCAAGGCCTGCGACATCTCATTCGCACCGAAAGTTGAAGCATAGCATACATTGTAAAATACTCGTTTGCACGCCCAACGAATTTTGTAACTAATGCACATATACTTAGATTCAGAATCATTATCATATTTATCCAGATACGAAATGAGATAAATACTTCTCTTGCCATATCTATATCTATGCCTTTTAAATCTTAAGGGTTCAGCAGTGACCTAATGAATAATGATTACGTTTATAATTACATATTTAAACGTTTACACGTTTTTAACACGTTTTACGCTTAACACGAGAAGATCGAGCCAATGACAATATAAATGTAGTTTATTCAATTCATATTTCCAAAATTTTATAATTACGGCAGGCGGCCGTATTTGAAGACATTGTTTCTTTATATTTTATTCAGTACATAGTAGTACAACCAAAGATATCTTAGAAAATCTACCACATAGAGTTACTATAAAAAAAAGTATCTATAGGCACTAATATAAAATATACCAAGCGCCAAAACTAAATCATACAATTCCAAATGATATCGTCGACTTCTTCGAAATTGTAAACTTTAAATCTTTTCTTGGTTGTTTCATGACATCTACTTACTTGATTTATTTACTGACATTAATGCACTAGCGAATATAGGTAGTTCAATTTATCAGTTTGTTGATAACGTATTAAGACACAAAACAAGTGATTGCAGGTAACATGTAGAGCACGTTCTGACAGTCAGTAATTACGACTAATAAGGTACAACTGTAATGCTTGTCTATTCGACAGTTAACAAAGTGTCGTAACGGTGGGCGACAGAGAGGTCGTTTTAGTCGTGTTATCAGCAAACGTTTATTAAAAAAGGCGGTCGAATGATGGAGTGGTCGCTTGAACGTGCCAACCAACCATTACCACCTGACAGCTAGTGACCGATTGCTGCCGCGGCTTCCTATAGCGCAGTCTTAACTGTCACCAAACAATGGCGCACCGAGATATCTTCAATCGCCATGATGGCGTCTAATTGGAGACGCAAAACTTTGCCCGCATTTTAAAGTCTGTTGGCCGTTTGAGTAAATAATCAGTCAAGCCAAGGCTCTGATAAGGTGATAAGTCACATTGTGAAAGCCATTGCCATGTATATTAGTTGTACTTGTCACAGGTGTATCATTTTTCATTTCTAATTATTATTTATTCGTCAGTCAGTACAACGTTTTATGGTCGTTAAATTAAAATGTAACATGTAAATAAGTATTCTTCGGGCGCCGTAAAAAGTGCCGACACTCGGGTTGCACTCTCACAATCCATCAATCCGCACTGGAGCAGCGTGGTGAGTACGGTCCAGACCTCTTTAGTTGTGAGAAAGCCCGTGCTTTACAGTGTGCTACTAATCGTTTGAAACCAAATTTCTATTACTTGAAATTGTAAATTTCACGGGTCACAATTAAGTTGATGATGTTAATAAAAGAGGGAGTTACAACAAGTATAATGATTAGAATGTATTGCGATAGCTTTTACAATTTTGGTATGTTTGTCTGTTAAGTTTGATTGTGTACTGCACATATCACGTGAAAAGTAGGTACGTAATGGATTCATTCACGAGCATGCAATCATGTATAAGAAATATTATGTTCATGTGCATAAATGTTTATGCCGCAACCATCGACAAAAATGCTCGTTGATCTGAAAACGTACCGAAATTAAAATTGCGCGCCTAAAAATCACGCGACTGATAAATGGTCGGCCGGTCTTGAACTCGTTAAATCTTTTCAACTTTGATAATTAGGTTAATTTCATCCAATGCCAAGAGGTTAACTACTGTGTTGTGAAATTTTTAATTGATTTATCATTTTGTCGTTAAGATTGCTGAAAAACGAAGTGTTGTGAATGAGATTGTGCGTTCTCGAGCCCCTCGGTGATAAAAATATACGAGCTGTAATGCTGAGTATTGCGTCTTGGTTTTTGCCTCATTAACTTTATTTACATTTATTTATTGCATTTGGGTCAATCCATCGATGAATGTGCAGGACAGAAAAAAAAAATCCGCCACGAAAATTTCTTGCCGATTAAATCAGTTTCAACTATAACTTCCAATAATTTTAATGATAAACCAATTCTTAAGAAGGTAATTTCAAAATGTCAAGATTACGTTGTACTTTGCATAAAGTGTTTTTCGTGTTTATACCAATTAACGATAAAGAAAACAGCTGTCATTGATCTCATACCATATACTTTACTTAAGTGTTGAAAAGTATTCCGTAAATATTTGCAAGTTTTGGGGTTGAGTAATGGTCACTGTAGAAAGTTTTCTCACAAAAGTTATATGAGTGCCAATATTATTAATCTGTTTAACAATGTTATTGGATAAAGTTTAGACGAGTTTTCAAGAAACTCATTTAAATCAATCCAGGTATTTAAATTCAATGTCGCGAAAAACACAACCTTACTTGGTATTCTTATTTATTGTCATTTTTAAGTAATTGCAATTTATCATTCTCTCACTTATTAGCTGTTATTTGTTTGTTGTTAGCTAATACACTTAACAATCCTCGATTGAAGTGAACAATTTACCGTACCTCTGGGATAAAAATTTCCCACTAGTTCCACGCGAATTACTGGAAATGAATCTGTTGGACCCGGGACGCAGGGCTATGCCCGTAGGCAATGGCTTACCCAATATAGGTTGGCAGACTTAACACTGCCTCTGAAAACATAATGGGAGGACACTCAGGCTCACTCATTCTCACGATGTTTCCTTTAGCTTTACCGCGATTTAATTTTAAAGAGTCCCTTAATTTGAAAAGTAAGATATGACGAGGATTTCAAGCCGAAAGTTAACAGTACGTACATATGTGCATAACATACAGTACATAAGAAAATATGACTTTTATGTGACCACGATGTAAGTATGAAATACCCACTTCACTCCGTCTTAGTAACCTGAAAAAATAGTGGAGTCAATAATCAAAAACGACAATTAAAAAAATCAAATTAATGACATGCAACAGTCTCCACAGAAATAATATATTCATAGGACTTGAGTTAACTTGTAGAGAACAGGTTTATATAACTACTCTACCAGTTTCTCACCTAAACAAATCGCTTCAAATATTCACGATTACTAATCTGACAAACGATATTTCCCTACTTCAGGGAGATTGCCGCTTCGCAACGTGGCGTGAAATGGCCAGTTAGCGAGTAATATCATGTTATTTGAGGCGACGAGGGCACGGGCACTCGTGACGCTGCTAGAGATGCCCGCATGAAGGGTTCGATTCGATTGACTCGGTCCCACTCGTTTGCAAACAAGTGCAGTGTTGACATTATGTTTCAAATGTAAATTAACAATTGACGATATCGAAAATGAAGTAAAACTACAAGCGTGAATGATAATTTAATATCTCACTTAATATTATAAATCTGAAAATTTGTTTGTTTGTTTGATACGCCTTCACGGCTAAACCATCTTCATAAAATTTTGTAGATAGACAAGGTTACTTTTGAATCCGAATATTTGTACAGATCCCGAAGGCATGATAACATCATTAAGGTGGACGAAGTTGCGGGCAACAGCTAGTTGATTATTAATCTGAAACTATGATTCTGAAAACAATATCGAAAATAAAAGGATGCATTACAAGTTATCATATTAATCGGTAAGTCGTCGGTAAAGTAAATATTTACTTGTGTCAATGAATCGAATATTATATTTTTTTCCGTTTTCGCCCATCCCTTGCTTCTTTGCGGCGCAAAAACCTTGGTCACGAGTATAATCTGCTGACCCTACTATAAATTATTTTCACTCTTTCGAGAACGAAAACAGATTTTTATAATGAAGTATGTCATTGGAGAATTTGTAAAAATATCTATTTATTGTATGAAATAGTGTAACTTATTTTAAATTGAATAAACGACTCTTATAAATGAATTAAACCAATGAATTAAAATTAAAGACAAGTGATTTCGTAGTTACAACATTGGATGACATCGATCAACTACTACAATAAAACATTGATTTAGTGTCTAACTTCTGATTTATGAACGATTTTATACTGCAAAACCAACGCTTAGCGATATTTCGACCATAGACCACAGCCGCGTGCGGCGTGCAATTACAGTCTAGGTGTGTTAATATTACGATAAATATAATGTATCTATTTGAATGTATAGAAAAACTAAACTGTGTAATCAATAACTTTACATGTAGTTCATACAGCTTAACTTAGCTTAACTAGAAATATTTATGCAGGTAATGCCGGCTGCATATGCAAGCAATTTTATTAACATTTTAGTAAAGTTAGCACACAATCAGCCATCACCAAGAACGTTACTTAGATATGTACAAAATGTACGTTAATGTAAAATCCATAGATTATTTCCCTGGGAAGTTGTTTGTATTAGTTAGTAGGAATAGATGAGTATCGCGTTTTATACATCAACACGTTTACTAATCAGCAGGTAGGTACTAATGACGCATGAAAATTGAGTATTAAGTATACATAATGGCACAACTGTTTTCTGAAAGGTCTTGGAAAGAAATTTCTGTAATTTATAAATTGAATTCCAACAGAATTCGTTTCTTCCCAAAGGGTATCGTGGAATCTCCAATTAAAATTGTTATCTCATTCTTTAGATACAAACAATCAAAACATTTGTCCTGTCGGTTGAATCTTTAAAAGCCAGCAGCCATTTGTTTATAAGTATGCTTATATTTATGTTATAAAGTGCTAATAAATTAATGCAAATAATCGAATAATCCAACTCGCTATAATGTTACTTTGCGCACTTTTATGTTACTTTTTAAGAAGATAATTTAAATTATGATGTTGAATCAATTAATAGAGTCAATCATAAGAGCTAAGTGATATACCTAATTACGTCCATTTAGAATTACGACTTACTGAACGCTGTTCAATGTTTATGCGTAACCTTAGAGATAATTCATTTTAATTAGATAGAAAATTTTAGTTTGTCCCCATAAAGATAAATTGCTTGTATAAAATCTTTAATATAAATAAACTGTTTATATAAAATAATTTTGGTAAGAACTTTACTGAAGTTCGTTAACTTCAGTTAAGTCGTGTGATTAAACGCTAACCGGTCATGCCACGTAAGTTCGTTTTTAATAGGAAGGGAAAAATATTTTGCTTATAGTGGAAGCCATACGTTAAGAGCTTTTGTAGACATTTTAATGTTGATAGTATGAGCAGCTGCGTATTCCTTTACCGTTAATATGATGGAGAGCGCGCGAGCGCAAAGATATAGAGTTCGAACAACATTTTGCACCGGCCGGTTGCGCGCACGCTCTACGGTGTATCCTACGATTTTACCGATAAATTATCACGAAGATCATGTTCTAATGTTGCAGTTTTCTACCGGCACCTAACCGTTATGGGAACCTATTAGACGGCCAGGGATAACCATACAATGTTGGATAAATGATTGCTCACCGGTCAAAGATATCGATGTAGATAAATATGGTTTCGCCATAATTTATTAACAAACTTGTATAGAATAGATTAATTTTGATATATGTGCATGTGTGTGTGCGTATTTAAATAGATATCAATAATCTATTTAAATGACACGGAATAAAGAGAACTGAACAATGCCACATTATCATTTCGGTCATCGAGTGGCATAGATTTATTTAACGACAAGGGTGTGTTGTCATTCAGGGTTACATACTTGATATCCTAAGTTCTTTTAAACTGAGATCACACGTATATCAGCAGATTCATATTAGATTGTCATTACATAGTCAAATAAAAAAAACTGTTTTAATATGTCTTGGTCAATAAATACCTTTACACTAAAAAAACTCAATATAAACTCACACTTATAAGAAATACCAGTAGGAACTCATATGTATAGGTTAGTGTTGATGTGTTCAGTGGAATAATTTTGCAAAGTAATTATATGCACTAGGAAAGACTATTATGTTTGATAAATGAACAAAGATAAAACTCAGATAGCGTCGAATTTTAAACACTGCAGTTATATATTATAAAATACACATGTTTATAAAATTCAAATTCGAGGTCGCCTTCTTTCCTAAATGATCGCGCAGGTAGGTAGGTATGCTAATGATCAAAAGAAGCGCAATAAATAAGACATAGCCGTATAATTTCCGAAATAAAATTGCATGTCATTCGAAGGCGTGGTAGAGATATGCGTAATTATATTTCGTGATTTATATAAACCCAGCATAAAGCTCGCTTTATGCGTTTTCACTGTCGAAAATCGGTGCATGTTACGCAAAGGCGATGAATTTAATCTGAATATTACGGTGCGCAAGTCCTGTCACGGGCCGGCACTCTGTTATTCGCGAATCTTGAAATGCTTTCAAGGGGCGTGAGTGTTATTTGGGTGGCTGGTAATGCATTTTTGCAAGCGAAACGGGCGCGCGGCTGTTACGCAAGGATGCCCGGAGAACTGGTCCGACCGGCTCCAGATCTGGGCCAGAGCCATCTCTTCGCTAAGATATTACCGCTAATAGATATTGAACATCCAGTCGCTATCCGCGCCGCCCCGCTGCCATCAATGTCGACTAACGATTGAGGCGCTTAATTTGCTTTTATTATACTTAATCGATTCTTATTTCGTTTGTTTTTTGATTCCAAGTTATGTAATTTTTTTATGATTATTATTATCTTTAATTTGATTCCTATTACTGACCTATTTGTCTGTGAAGTCTAATGTAGCCAGACGTTTTAAGGTGTAACTTCTGGCTGCATTTAGGATAAAATGCGTTTGCGCTTATAATAATCTCTGTTTACTTATAAGCACGATCACGCTGGAAATAAAACGAAAGCACGGCCTTACATAATATAGATATCAGTAAGTGCTGACATTTCAATAAAATATATTGAAATCGTGAAGTGGAGCTCGCATCGGCTGATTGAAGCGACGGTAGCGCGGCGCTGTGATGGGCTGCGCGTGCGTCCGCCTGCCTATTTCGATATTGATTTGTTTCCCATTATGAAACGAATTAGTATTTGGGTCACTGATAGATAGTTTTCTATAGTCATCGTTTCCATATTATTTCCTTTTACGTGCCATTTGCTGAAATAACAAGTAAATTAATCTAATATCAGATTGAATCACAGTATCTAATTCTAATAATAATATGATGCGAACGATATCCTTCCCCACGTTTAGTACTGTGTGTACAACATTGAACATTGTTTTGGTTCTGATGGTATTGTTGTTATGCTGGTAATTCCACCCTTCTGATCAAAAAGCAAAACCTGTTTCACGGCCCCAATAGATTTGGCTATGGTACGTGCACACCAAGTCAAGCCGTACTTGGGTTCAACCACATTTGTCGTGCAATAGTAATAAATATAACGCACTAGTGTACCGATTCATAAATTTGACGACATACGAGTACCTACGCATATCACACCGGATTCAGTAAAATGTCGGTAAATTAATATCATTAAAGTAGTATCCACTATAGTTTGATCGTAAAACGAAACACGAAATTGTTATGTATATTTTATGCATAAGAATATTTGTTGCAAACCAATTTGGATCCAGACGTATAACAATTTTGATGGACTCATGCTTACAGGTATAAAAATAACTGATATCTTTAATTTGCTACAGAGTCATTGGAGCGGGACAACTTATAATTGCCAATATTCGTTTATAATGAATCAAGGACGAGGGTCCTTCATTGTAAGCTTCATTGTGAGAGAACCAGTTAAGTAAAATACATACGTAACGCTACACCTACTCTTGTGCGTGACGAAACATAAGTGATTTATAATAAAAAATGATAAAGAACGTTCAATTGGCAGAATATTGTCGAGTGGCATAAAATATAATATCAACCCTTCACCGTCTACTGCTGAACATGGGTCTCCTGGCAGAATTGGGACATCGTCCGCCGCGGGCTAAGTGCGGTTATCTGTCACGGCTTTTGATAATTGATAATGATCAAAAGCAAAGTGATACTTTTGCTAAATACAATTATTTAAGAATATTGTAAAGTTAAGGGCCACAGTTATTAGTTATGTTTAAATTGGAATAGATACGATGCCATATTATTACGACTAACAAGCATGCGGATAAACCAAAAAAAATTCTGCAATGCTTCCTGTATATAATCTGTATGTTTTCAGTAAATAAAAAAGAAATTGTCATTGTACGTCATAATAATTTTAATAGTGCACACATGTTATCGCGAAAGAAGCGCATATTATTATGTGTTAGATTTTTTTTTTCAAAATAATGAAGTACTCTTAAGAAATTAGGCTTATAATTTGAGCGTAGAAGTGCTCAAACTAGGTGTGTTAACATTATAACACATTACATACGGAGGGTCTTATCTTGTCCGCCGATAAATCTAATTTATTTGAAGCTCGTGCAATCATGCGCATGTATCCAGTAAACAGAGTTTATCTCGGTAAATAACTAGACAGCGGAAGATTCATTAGGCGTCGATCCATGTCGGGGTGCACTGTAATCGAAGCAATTGTTCGCGAAGGAAATTCAATTATTACTCAGAGATCGTTCATAAACGTGTACCTAGCGCATGCTCAAGTACTAAACTCTACAAATAAAAAAAAACAGTAGCAGTCGTGGGACTGCCGATAGAAGTGAAAACGGAACTATTAAGTTGAGAGTAATTAAAACTATATGCAAA
>DWMR01000378.1:0-13160 GCA_018245355.1 Dalla costala
CTTCAACAACATGTACGAGAGACGAATGGTAGGTACATGTACCGTGGTTGAACGGGACAAAAGTATGATTTGGGGTGGCTGTTCTAGTAGGTACCTAGTACCTACCTACTTTAGTACATAGTATTTCGATGCCCAGCGTAAGTTTTTTGTATTAATGATTGCATAAACTATGTTTTAATCTTTAAAAAGACTGGTTACTTTGCCTTATATCTTAGAACAATAGCCGACGTACACAAACAAAGGTCAATGCGCAGTATTATTCAGTATTTACGCCACCAAGTCAGATAACCATACGTAAATAATACGTAGATAAATTAAGATTGTTAAGTTATTGCGTCCTACCTAGATTGCAAAACATATTTTTTCTTAGTACCCACCTACCTATAATACCTAGGTACCTATAACACAAACACATACACACATACATTGAGGAAATTTTCAAGAACGCGTAGCAAACCTTCGTATCAGCTCGTTGAAATAGCTGATGGGGTAAATAAATCAGTAATATTAGTATACTAAATATCACCGGTTGTGTGCTAAAGAAAACGAATAGGTAGGTACCTACATACATTAAAGGATGTTAAGACTGTTAAGAGCTCGAAAATGACATAAGTACCTACGTACCTACTCGGAAAACTTGATCAGTCAGTCAGTGTCCAATTCTGTGTTTACGAGACCTAATTGTCGGAAAAGAAATTATCACGGATGACGTGGTATTCCCCGGTGCGTACCTACACAGCCGCGTCACACGGTATTTACACCGTTTGACTCGGCAAAACCGCCGCGCACTCTACGCGGAATGGACTCAATCAAAACCGCTCTGACTCACAACGCGCCGCACCGCGCGCCGGCCGGCGTATTCGTAAACAATAGATTTTATAGCACTCGCTTCACAACATCCGCTAAGTCCACAACGATAAAGCCAAGCGTTGCTTGAGCGTCTTTATCGAAAGGTACGTGCAACTGCGTGAAACATTCACCGCGGATGTCACGCCAGAAACGAGTCCCCGCCTCGGCTATAATCGCCTCACAAAAAGATATAAACGTAAAGAGTGCGCGGCTAAAAAATAAGGTCACCGGCAGGCCCGGAACCGCATAACGGTATTGGTTACAAAATCGCGTCAAGAATTATTTTCACGTGCGCGCGGCGCCGCACCGTTAGCCGGTGGCTGCTGGGGCGTCCACGTCGTTAAGTGTCCACTAATGTTCGGTCTCAGCCGGTTTCAAGAACGAATCTAACTAAAACCACCAAAATAAAAAAATCAATGGCCATAACAATGTCTTCAGCTCTATCTTCATTTAAACGCTAGAAACGAGTAAAACAGATACTTAAGTACAGTTTAACTCATAGTGCGCTTTTAAAAGCTTATCACAAAAACAAAAAATAATAATGTTTTTGCGCCTAATATTTGAAATAGTGTTACAATTACAAATTTACAACCTGGGTATAACTTGTTATTAATGTCAATTAAATCGCTAAATAACCTGTAGCCATCAACTCCTCGAAGTAGGTTGTACTAAAACTTACGTAAGCGATCGTGGTGATTTCCCTGCGTTTGCAACCGGCTCGCCTTTCATTTGCTGAGCTCGTAAACGAAGCGGCGTGATTCGATTCGCCTGCCCGGCCGCTCGCGGGCGGATCGCGAGATGAGTGTGAAAGTGCCACTCACACCTGTGCTGGCCGTGTACCGCTCGGATTCACTTACCTCCGCACTGTACATTGTTGTAGCGTGTACAGATTCATTAACTCGCGAATGGACCGAATTAATTCGTTCATGGTTAACGCATTTCCATAAAGGGCTGTATTTAATTTTCATGAGAATTTATTTCATATTGAACAATACCGCAAAGGCTTACCGGTGAAAAAGCTACAAATACCACGTATACTACATTTAAATACTATGTACTAAAGTACTAGTGGTAATTGTACCACACTTCTCTCTTTCCTTCCTTCCGTCCTTCGTAGCTAATCTAGCGCTACGGTTTTGAATGATACACACAAGACAGTATAATTATAGTTACAGCGCTGCAGCGGCTGATTGCTTTAAGTTACCAAAAAAAACACGACTTATGCTTTAGATCGCTGCCCTATATACTAATCTCGATGGTATACTACGCGTTTTTTTTAATAGTAAAAAAATACGAGCACTCGCATTTTCGCCACAAACATAGTCGCAAAAGCAAGCCTCAACAGCTCGAATGGTGGCAAAACTCTAACGCGTAGTTTCTATTCCTGATTCAGTTATTTCTTCGCGATTAAATTGATGATTCGAAATTGAAATATTAATGTACATTTCAGATTTTCCAGTCTAGTTACAAATTACCCAGTGTTTGAACGTAACTAAGACACTTACGCTTATGGCGCGTGGCGTTGCGTGGAGAGTAGCGTGCTATGCGCTAATTTCATTTATTCTACATAGGTACTGGACACGATTATACTATAGCTCTTATGAATGTGCGTTTCTAATTATAGATGCAATACATCATTCGTCGTATTAAAAAATTATAACACTAGCAACATCATCTAATTTCAAGTTAAGTTCTTATGTGGCTTACATGGTCAAATAAGACCATAATATCAACCCAGTTTTTCCAAATTGGTGTAACTTTTTGTCGAAGTCTTTCTCGGAAAAAAAGATCTGTACCATAAGACTTCATATTTTAAATTCAGGCTTATAAGTCTGATCAATGGGGTTTTATAAAACCCCAATATAAATGATCAAATTAGGCCTGCAACGTACCCTGCAACGCAATTGAGAAGTTTCTCTTTCTATAATTTCCAGTTGAACGTGACGTTTTTGTCGAAGTGAATGCGTGAACGGAACTGGCAAGTAGCAATCGAACTAAGGTGAAGAAATTATGGGAAGAGAAACTAAGTAGATATCCCGTGCGCGTTGTGAGCTTGTGACCATATTCACGAGAAATTTCCAGCGACGAGACCAGTGATTTGCGTTTTTATAAAATAAAATAAGATTGATATCGAGCTTTACTTTTTTATCGAGCATTAGGTAACGCTAGCTAATAACAAAAGAAATGTAATGCGAATCGGATTTGAACTTACAAGTTACAACCTTGCGTCAAACTATGTCACGCTCTGATTACCCGCGAATCACATCTAATGCTAATGCGAAAAGAAACAAAAAAGTACTTTAATGGTCAACACTGCTCTATAGGAACACAAAAGATTACGATTTTTGTAATACTTAATTTACTAACTTTAGTCTCGCAACAATTGCATTGATGTGATTAAGTGTACAATTATTGGAAAAACATTTCTTTAAGTAGAGACTGTGTCGAAATCTTTCGTAATAGACTATGTCAACCGTAGGGATATGCACATGGCGACACTGTTGCTATGAAAATCAAGGTTGATAAGATTTGTCGGTACAGGACATATCAGATGACATGAGATTTTAGTCCACGCAGGTTCGCTCGTAGTTGGTAAGTAGAGCATTCGGGGGAACTGTCAATTACTGAATCGAATTATCGAAATAAATATGGCGTACAGAGGTCTGTTGTAGTACAAAACCGCATAATTGAAAGCTAAACATAATTACAAAATTCATCACAAAACGATTCTCCGATTTATGGTCGCTGTTTTAACCAATTTATTTGGTAAAGGTATTTATCAGTAGGTACTCGATTAATGTTAATTATTCTTCAAATGAATTCAATTACATTTTGCATTTAACTAGTTGTACAGAGCATACTTTTTGTCATTATATCCGTCCGCACTACAACCAGTCTTCGCGTGGAATAAAATAGTTCGGCTAATGTATTCGACCTACATCTAGCTCCGAAATAGCGAGATGATTGACCATTTAATGATGTCAGACAACCGTTGCAAATGTATAGCGCTATATCAATGCTGTTTTTGTTCACACCTAACACGTCTTGGCTACACAATTGCACATAATGTAGCTTTCGCAACCCTCAATTGGAACTTCATTTGTGATTTAATGATACTTACTTACTTGACTAAACAACACTTTTCTATTGAAGCTACAATGTCATTTAGACTAGTAACCACAACATACAGGGGAAAATGCTGTAAAATTTAATCAAATTTTCCTTTATTAGGTACTTAAATGGTTCATGTTATTGATGTAGCAACAAATATTAATGCTTATTATTTTGACACCCTTTGCGATATTTCATGTAAACCTTTGTCCTCCCACGAGCTAAGCGAAGGCAAGGCCGGCCCTTTGCGGGTGACCCAATTGCATTTGCCTTGAAATAGTTTCATGATTCGTTTACTTTACACTATAGAGAGCTACTCTTATCTTAACACTTGGTGTAAAAAAGAAAAAAACACTGTTATGTAATTTATATTTCAGCGCCACTGTTGAGTATTGAATAAAAATAAATAATTTATCAAAACAGGTGAGACGAGAGAAAACCACATTAGACTCTATAACACATAAAGGATTGAGATTGCGAAGGACGGTTTTGAATCTTAATACGTACTCGTTGAAACCGAATAACTGGTTTAAACTGGGCTTTTGGCGTCACGCACGAAGTCGTAAGCTGACTCAGCGGCGCAAAATAACTTGTTTTCGGGTTCGACTTAACAGTAATACACCAAAACCGTTATCACGTGGGCGGCTGTCGCCAAATTCGCGGTTCTTTCAACATTCAGAGTTTAATGTATCTCGTATGTACAAAGCCGAAATCTTTGTAACTAATGTAATGACCTACATATAAAAGGAAAACTATACCAAATTAATCTCATGCTGAAGGTTAATGGCAAAGGTCAGTAATGAGTGGTAATGAAATGTAATGATTCACTTGAGGCTCGGGTAGCGAAATTCGTGTAGCTGACGTAAGATGACGTGACTCGCTTTCCGCTTTCTCTGTGGAAGGATTGCGGTGTGGCCAGAGCACAAATAGACAATATGCCTTCGTCTTACTATTTTTATGTAAGTGAAGATCAAGTTATAATTACGAGCAACGTGCGGTGCGCGGGGAGCGGGCCTCCGGCACGCTGACCCACTAACCCAGAAACGCTGATATTGAACCGGCAACGACGCACCGCCGCCCGCATTCGAAACCCGACCTCCACTTGCGTTTTCTTTTTTCGTGACATGAAAAGTTCGCATTAGTGCATTTTTACACGTGCCATTATTGATCGGAGCATGTCTCTTTTAGCCGGACTTTAAACTTTGTTTAGTGAAATGAAAGATGGTAATTAGAAACCAAAAGCAATCTCTGTTTTCGCACCGTCTCAGTTGCACGAAACGCGTAGTGTAATAAGGACGTCGTTCAGTTTTTAATTTGTTTGGCCACGTAGACCAAGTGCGTTTACTAAGTAGCGGTAGCCATAGCCATGTCTGCCGAGCAGCGGGACGAAGAAGGCGCTTGCGGGTCAACCAAGTAACGGTTCTATTGGCAGTGCGTACGTCGCGTTCATATGAGCCGAACAGGTTCCCGGTATCCGTTATCGTGTAGTATGCCGAGGCTGAGGGCCCGGTCCGTTATTGGGTCAGGCTAGGTCACGACGCCTGCGTATTAGCACCCGACCTCTCGAACATATTTAAAGCTATTTCGATACCTATCTAAGAATAGAGAGGCGGCGTGCTTGCAGTGCAGGTATCTCAAGGTGAAACGCTCACTTTTCTAAGCGTCGCACGTAAATGATGCGATTATGGCATCACGTCGGCCGGGTGGTGTGTCGAAACGAGCGTCCGCGTCCTTGCGCAGATTTCTCGTGCAATTACGTAACACAAGAAACACTGTTCAATGTTATGCGATTTTTATTTACTTTCGTCCATTTCAGCTAGGGTACGCGACGCCCACGGCACGGACGGTGTTAAATTGTACCCGTGACGTCACCGCGCCTACGCGCTCGTGCCGACGCCGACGCGTAGTGACGTCCGTTCAGAAATTGCGATAGCTTTTGATATGACGTCATCTCAGACATTCTGAAGCCTTCGCATGCTGACGTTGACTGAGCAACTAGATACTCCGCTCGTGATAAACTAAACGAATGCGAATGTATCTACTACCGCCTTGCATCACGACACTACACGATCGATGCAACAACGATTTCCTGACAACAACCACCAACGTGAACTCAATAATTAGTTGAAAATAAATTTAATGAATTTTAGATGTCATTGTCAAGCTTGCGGTAACTGTAAAGACAAGTTTGAATTGAATTTCCCATCGACTTTAATTTCCACTATATACCTACCTACCTATGCAGTTTTGTTCACGTTTGTAAGTATGTTGTACATTTTACAGTGGAATAGTGCTGGCAGTGGCAGTCTTTTTTTTATTATGATTAAAATAGCCAATAGTTGTGTAACCACTGCCACCCATTTGCAAATAACGTCAAAAAGGACTATTTGAAGATTTTGAAGTCGGTTACAGATCCGTTACTCCTAGGGGGTCGCGTCTTGTACAAAATAAGGCAAGGTAACCACAACTTTTAGACCGAACCACAGATTGTTCGACAAAACAACTGTTCCAACAAATAAAGCTGAAATGCATTTTTGTGAGTAATAAGATTACAGGGCGCAACTACTTAGGTTAGCTTGGTCGGGACGCCACTATAGGATGGTGACCTGCCGCCGGCGTCCGCGCCAACTGGGCCGCCGAGCGCGTCCTGGATACGTATGTAGCACAGAACCACTTTGAACCTACCTAGTTATAGACTACGCCTTAACGTTTCCTCGTGCGCCCGGTTTAAGGATTATTAAATCTACAAACTTGTACATTTTAGCAACCAACGTTTAACTTTGAAACGGATATTGACAACGCTCCGTTTCGAACTGTACCTACCCACCCCACCTGTACCGTTGCAAAATATATCGACAACTTTTACTTCAAATTTAAATCGCTCTGCAGGGGAACTAATTTATTACGACGAAAACAAAACGGCTAAGAAAAACGCGGCCGTTTCTTCTCGGTATTCAAACATAAAGTTGCAATTTCAAGGAAAATGTAATAAAAACGGCGGTTGCATTTTGAGTAGGTACCTACTGCTGACAATGTAGGTCACGGATTTTTGGGGCAAGGTTGGCGTTGCAGCGGCCGGTTGGGGCGGCATTCGCGTGCACTGCCGTCGCATCCGCTTTGCAACCACCACCGTTGGTATTCACTAATCATACAAGGCCGTGCCGATCGATCGCTCGGCCTAACCGTACACATCCGATTGGAATCGCAAATCTTTTTCCTACACAATACTCGTACATGCCAATGTAATCTGCGATCGTGAGTAGACTGCGAAACTCGACTGATTAAAACTTAATAAATCGTATCGCAAATTGTTTTGGTAGCTTTGCATATTCAGTGTTGCGATATGTTGTCATGCGTTGATTTGATTCGCGGTTGGTCGCTTTAGTTGTGATAATTATTTTAAATTCTTGTATTTAAAACAAGCCCAATTTATATTTGGAACAGGTATTTCCAGCTAAGTATTTAGTATTTTATAAAAGGCACATTTTTGTAGTAGAATCAAGTAGATTCTGTAGTATCTACTTAATATTTTTTTCTGACAATGAAGTGGAGATCTTAGAGATATCGTAGAGTAGAGACCTTAAATGAAAGCTGTAATCTAAGATACTATGTCAATTAGAATGAAGACATCTCTATCAATTGGACGTTAGCACAATAGGGTTTCATTTGTACCCTTCGTGGATCCGTGTGGCTGTATTGGTGAAAATTCTCTTTTTAAACTTCATTTCACTATCATCTCGTGTGTCACCATCAATACAATTGTCGCAGTATATTCCAATTGTTAAATAACACGGAGCTATTGACCCATTTACCACACGAGCGCCTACTAGCAGTCGAATTGCTTATGCATGCGTGCCTACAGCTGCAGTCTCACGGAATAATATTTAAAGATGTCCTAGGCATTTATCAACCATTTTTTCTATACAATTCGATATCAGAGTAACACAAAAAATACGTACAAATCAATATTCAGGGCGCAATGGAGGTAAATAAATCTAAGTTACAAACATTCGACCTTTTGAAATACGAAAGATTATTCCTTTATCAATTATTTTTATCGCTTTACTTATTCAGCAGTTAGCCGTCTGTTGCTTACAACATTGCGACTGCGACGTTATCGGTGGTCTTAGCTGTGATAGCCCATTGTTTTCACAAGCACCAAGTAATAAATAACACACAAAAGACCACTGTCCGGTCCTAAACTCTTGATAACTAGATATCTAAGCTACAGTTACGAGGTTACCATTTACCAATCTGTGGCAAAGCTTATGCTTGCGACTTCAGCTCGAAATTTGATTATCGCGTTGAATTCGATTGCAGCGCCTGTGCACAATCCAGGTCATCAACCATTCCTACCTGATCAAGCGTTGACATTATCGGGGTTGTAGTCATTAGATAAATACCTAATACGATATCAAAGATTTTCTTCTTCAATACGTCAGAAATTTTTGTTAACCCTCAAGACTACTCTTTAAAAAGTTGTTAACATTTACGTTTTTGCACTTGTGCTAAATCAGTGTAGGTATAAATTAGTATTTACAGAATGCGTTATCATTTCTTATTTTTAACTTACCTATCTTCTTTTAAAACCATAACGTTAAAGTTTTTTTTTTTCATTGAATATGATAATGGGTTTAAGAACGATCCAAAAACAGTTTTCCTTTAGGGCGACACGACACCTCTGATGTTACTTGCTGCACAAGTTTTCCGTAAGAAATACTTCAGCAAGTGTTTCAGGCAGTTAACATTTCTTTGTCAGAAAGAAAGAAAATAAAACTTAGCTCATGGACTGCAGTGCCACTGAGATTGGGTGTAATAGGTCGTTTGCTACTTCAATTACGTATAAAATAACAATTACAAGTTAGTTCTTATTGCGTAGTGCCGCACACGACCTCCACAGTGCCGCGTCATTAGCCAGGCTCTACACAACACGCACGTCACACGCCCAGCCCCGCTCAACGAATGGTTCGCAAAGCCTGCAGTCAATGCCACTTGTTACTTGCCGCATACTCTGATAACTTTCGCTTGGAATATAGCGCTATTATGTGCATATAATACAACTAGTTGCTACATGTTTGCTGTCGAATTAAATAAGCGTCAATCATCGGATACCGCCATTCTGGGTGCAATATAATTTACGTTACGGAAGTAGTTGACGGCCAGCCTCACCAATACCGATAGATGATCAGACAAGACAGGTCTTGTTCAAAGTCGTACTGTAAAATACGTTTGTCAATTACTACCTATGTAAAAAGGTTACACAATTCCTAACAACGTGTACTTCATTCCAAATTACATCCAATTAACGTTTAAATTAATTACATCGCTCGTACCTATTTACTTTAAAACTGCCTTTCTTAAGGCCTTTTTGCGAGCGTTGCCAACTCGTGACCTCAATGTCTATCAGCAAAACATGCTTAATACATTCACCGAAAGTAAAACTCGTGTACAGAAATTAGTTATGTCAAAAATTACTTAGGAGCTAATAATCCTTTTTTGTAAATGGTAACACCGACGTGCAAATAAGTCGAGGAGTTTTGTAATGCTCAGCGGGATAGGTACCTCTTTGCCGCCATGCAATCGTTGGCCCAGCAACGTACTATAAAACATTATAAATGCGAAAGTGTGTTTGTTGGTTTGTCTTTCTTTTACGGAGCAATAGAGCTACGTGATTTTTTTCATATAGATAGTTTATGGGCCCTAGGATGAAAATAGCTACTTTTTATCCCGGAAAATGCACGGTTTCTGAGGGAATTTTACGTGGGCGGAGCCACTGGCCAAGTGTTGTTCTATATAAAAGTTGAAAAGATTAAGCACCTCTTGGGAAAAATGTGATACTTTAGTAGGTAGGTGCGTACCTACTTTATTTTATTTTATTTTATTTTATTTTATTTGGGAAACATACAATATTACAGTACACAGTATTTATAACACAACAACTAAAACAGAGATCAGCAAAGTTTCCACTTATTACTAATACATACTCACATACATACATACACAGATACTCTTTGCGAAATCTGCAGTTACGTACCTACCTATGTATGAAATTGCTCATCTCCATAGGCGGTGACATTATTTGCACTTTAATTAACATTAGTTACAGTTAACATTTAGGAATACAGAATTTATTTAACCATTAAAATTTCATCGATTACTTAAAATTCTAATTGTGCTCAACCCATAAATCGGTAAGTTGTTGATGATGGCCGTGACCCTCGTTTTCTTGCAACTATAATAATATTCAATTACTTATACGTAATGAGGTAATGACTTTAAAACTAGTCTCTCGTTATTTTGTATCAGGTCGTTATGGTAGAGCCAGAGTGAATAGACGTTATAATGGTTCTAATTCCACCAATTCCGTTTTTAAACGTTGCGTTTGATTATATTAACACAGCGCTGACGAATGATAATAGCCCAAGATAATAGCGGTCTAATGTTATCATACTTATCATTAATCGTGTGGTATTGACAACTACCGTGTCAAAGTCACTCCGTGACTTTCACTGACATTTATAAGCGGCCAAGTTTCGGCATCGATGAAGCCATTGTGCAACAGTTGTCACTTTTTTACATAAGCGAGTGAGGGGCAGGCGACGGGCTGGTCGTGGCGTGGCACGTGCGGCCGTCGAGAGCGGAACCACAGCTGCAGACCCCCGGCGTCCGCCTCACTCATTACCTGATTGCCATGGAATCTGTGAGACTTTATTGAGGCTCTTAGCGCACAACGATTGTATGTAGTCAATATACAGGCTATGTACTTATAATAGCTACTTTCACTACGGCCGGCGGCAACCGCCGATGTGTTCAATAAAAATCAATTGTAACCGCCACGAGACACCAATACGCAAATTGGGCGGATGAAAATAAAACTATTATCTATTTACATTTAGTTTTTTGACAGGAAGCTCTTTCTAAACTAAATGTAGAGCTCCTATCTAAAATCTAAATAATAGCCTGCCATGTAGCAAAGATTGTTGCAATAAAGATTACTATCACGCCGACAAAAACTGTAGTGAGTGCAGGTGGTTTCGAAATCACAGAATTTCGCTTGGTATGCGGGAGGTACTTTAAAGTATGTATATAATTTTAGTAACTTTCATAGTCCCAGTGGGGGAGGGGGGACCACTTCCGCGCAATGCCAGGCAAAAGTGAAAGTATACATGATGTGATCAGCGCTCGCCTTCACGCTCACCTGCGACGCACTGTGTTCAAAGAAAACCGCTCTACATACGGAATTCCAAGCAATCGTTCGTTTCTTGCATGAATTTATATCATATGAGTTGGCTCGTGAAGAGGACTAAGTTCACAACCATAATCTTCATCATCACAATATTCACTACCCACACTGGCCCACTGCTAAGCACGGGTCTCCTCTCAAAATGAGAAGGGTTTAAGCAATAGTCCACCACGCTGGCAAACTGGGTTGATGGACTCCCACACAGCCACAATGCAATCACAACTGCTATTAGCAGAAAAAGAAAGACTGAGGTTGTTCGTAGTAGAAGTCGGTGCACGGATCTCACCTTGCTTACATTACTTGCCTACATTTACTTAAACTTAAGTTGAGTAAACAAATAAGCCATATTGTGATATTTAAAAGTAAATACAGAATCAGGTTAATTATGTTTTACAATGCGTTTCGAATTGAGGTTAAATATTACGTTCATTGCTATATTAAGTTAGTTATCTTTGATGCACTAACTCTTTGTGATGGTTTACGATCATGTATTACGTTCTATAAACGAATGAATTATTTATTACTTATAGCTTGTATTGCACTGGTTTATGTTTAGACGTTACGTTAGTTGTGACGGACTTGTATGTACTTTTACGTGAATTTTGTTTGGAATTGACGACCCCGCCACCCAGGTCATATCACATCACAAGTAGAGAATACAGTCGTTTAGTGTTTTTCGGTGGAAAAAAGATTAAAAATTAGAGCAAACGCCAGATATAAAAGTTTGCCCAACACTTTACAACGTGAATTATAATGCCGATCTCAAGTAACAAGAGAAGAAAATTTATACATTTATGTCTGAATATGATATTGTAGTGTTGAATTTGTAAAGAGTCCGCAGTAGTAGTATGCAAGACTTCCTTAGGAAATCTTATCTTATCTTACTTATTAATTTTATAACTGCGATAGTTTGTGAGGATGGATGGATATTTGTTACTCAATCACGTGAAAACTACTGAAAAAACTCTCATGAAATTTTGTGTGAAGATGGCTCGAACCATGGAAAGGGGCATGGCTACTTCTTATACCAAAAGCCATCCCCTTAAGCCCTTAGTGGGAGAAAAAACCCTAAAGAGGAGCACAGCTCGCTCCCCAACCGATTGGCCTGACGACCTGAAGAAGACAACGGAAAACCGCAGGATTCAGAGCACATAGGACCGGTCAGAGTGAGGTTAATTAGGGGAGGCTTAGTCCAGCAGTTGACTTCTAAAAGCTGATGGATGGATGGATGAACTCAGCTATCCCCATATACCGTAGCGCACTTCTGACGTGCGCGCTAAACGCTTTGCGGTGATAAAAGATAAACGTAACTCTAAACCAGTTGCCGCGCACGCGCATTATACGTATTGTGTCAATCACGCAAGCGCTCGTGTAGGTAGAAGGAAGCCGAGACAGATACGTAACCAATGTCAACAACTACTACTTGAGTGTTTATCGCATATATTAACCGAGACCGACTAGGCCACATTCGCATATGTCACCCGGCACTCCACGTCGTGTATGTATCATTAATAATAATAAGAAACACTCACACTGTGATTCCCCGCAATAGGGTTCTCTGTTTTGTGGCGGACACTTTAATGTTACAAACGACTACGGGTCTTGCCTGTTGCAACTCAAATGAGTACAACTAGGGACTACCTTTACTACGCTAGGAATCAGTCCCGGGATCCGTAAGCTTATTATCTATTTAGGGCAACCCATTGCCATTTTACCCAAATGCAAGTTAAAATGCTTGCTTGCAGAATAGGCAAGATATATACTGCCTACAACTCACAAAAGTTGATATTCATCCCATTCTAAATTACAAAAACCGAAAACACTTCAACCTACTACCATTACCGTCCTATGACATTGACATATTACTCTGCATTTGCATAATTTCACTGTTTGAAGCTATTAATTCTAGCAAATGTAATATTTCCGGTGTTGTGAGCTTGATAGTAGAGATTACGTC
>DWMR01000379.1:0-13154 GCA_018245355.1 Dalla costala
TAGATAACACTCACATGCCTTCGAGAACTATATGGAGAACTCTTAGGCATGCAGGGTTCCTCACGATACGTTTTCCTTCACCGATACAGCAGGTGACATTTAATTTCTTAAAACGCACATAACTTAGAAGTCATTGGTGCGTGGCGCTAAGTTAATGGTTTATAGGCAGAATGATGATGACGATACTCGAAACGTTAGCCAACACCGAGCTGGTACTAGTAGCTTCAACGCGCCTCATGCAAACAGTGCCTCGAGTCAGCACTTGACACTTGGTGCAGCAACATTTTAGTACCGCGCTCGTAAACACGAACGCCTCCCTTGCAAATTGTAGGTTAATTTGCAGAGCATCAATTTATGTTTATAATGCACGGTAGTGCGCGCACCGAGTATTTTTTGTGTAAGTAAAGTGCGAACGGGCGTGCTCATTCACGACGATTCGTTGCACTGTTGCTGATTGTCAGAAGGACCAACCAACAAACACACTTTTGCGTTTATAATATTAGTAAGAAGTAGGATGTTAGAAAACTTAGGAAGATTTAGTGATAGTCTTGAGAATTGGGACTACGGCCTCTTGTATGAGTGACCCGGCAGCCATGCCACCTTTCCAACCGAAACACAAAATTCTTGGTATTCTTCATTACAGCTCGATCGAACCGCATATAGGTGAAAAAATCTATTCACTATTATTAATTCAGTCCCAGAACTAATCTATTTCCCCATCCCAAATAAAGGGGATTATCTGCACTATGGTTTATGGTAACTACACAAACCTTGCAAGTTGGTAAGAGTGATTGCGCTGAAGTGAAATCTATACTAATATTATAAAGGTCGTATATGTTAAGGGTAATCTCCGGAACC
This sequence comes from Dalla costala, assembly GCA_018245355.1. NCBI lineage: Eukaryota > Metazoa > Arthropoda > Insecta > Lepidoptera > Hesperiidae > Dalla > Dalla costala. The sequence goes on from DWMR01000379.1 coordinate 859, forward strand.
ACTGCTCTTATTTGAAAAAATCTTTCACTAATAATTTGAAAGGTACATAGATGTACATAGGCTATACCTTAATTAAGTGTATATAGAAATAAGATAAAGTCATGATGATATTCGTCAACAAACTCTAAAAAGCGGTGCCTCTTGAAAGCTTCAGCGGGTAACGAAATACTATGTAACTAAAGTACTAGAATAGTCACCCCAAATCATACTTGTGTCCCGTTCGACCACTTTACATGTACCATTCGTGTCTCACGCCCGTTGTTGAAGAAAACGCAAAAAATTACACCTTTGTAGCTAATCTAGCGCTGCGGTTTTGAATGATCGATTAGACGGTATTATTATTGTTACAGAGCTGCAGCGGCTGATTGCTTTAAATAACGAAAAAAGAACACGATTCATGCTTTAGCTAGCTCCTCTGTATATTTTATCTCGATGTCAGCGGGTTCTTATTTTACGCGAGCGAAGCTGCGTGGGACGGCTAGTATTATATAATTCGAGTGCAACGAACTCTGCGCAAATAATAATGAGCGGGCCAGGAACAATGCGTCCTCACCCTCGGTTGCGCTGAAAGGAAATAACCCACTGCTGAACTGGATCTGGGACGCTGGCACAACCCGCCTCAGCAAAACTGCTTTAAGTATGTCGAAAATTCACTTTAATATGTTACGAAGTATACCAGCTCTTCACTTGAAGTTTGCGACTGAACTGAATTGCAAGAATTGCTTTATGTCGAAATAGATATACCTACCTACTTCAATTATAAATTCAAAAAACAGTTTGTCTGTTTGTTTGATGCGTCTTATAGAATTTTGTAGAGAGTTTGAGTCACGGAGAAGTCCATAGGATACTTTAAACCCGAGAGACAACATTATAAATTTAAGGCAGACGAAGTCGCGGGCCACAGCTAGTGATGATATAAAAATTGAGTATTGGATACTTACTTCAGTATCTTTCTCACACACCCCACACACTAGGTAAGCACGGGCGGTAGGCAATAGGTACGGACTCTAAAATAAATTGTTTGTTGTGTTTTCTTCGTGTATTGCTGTTTCGCCAGTCCACAGGTACCTACTAGGTACCGACTTTTTGCACTTTTAGGCACTTTTGAGCGGGTCGCTAATGAACCGTAAACTCACTTTGAGAGTGAGCTTTTTTAAATCTATACCTACTAAGGTGAGACTTAAGTAACCGTTAAACGTCTCTGAGTGCGGCAGTATGCCGTAGTCCACCACACTAAGTAAGTGCTTCTTTGAGATTAAGAAGACACCATTGAGTTGTCGATTATGCAGAACTCTCAGACATGCGTCAGCCCTTATTGGGGTGATAAGATTATTTACCTTTCTGCTTCGCAGCGCGTGACTCATATTGTATGCAAATGCAAGCGATTTAATCTTTGGTACAGTAAATTGCACCACGTTAATTTAGTTAAGATGTACCTATTAAGTAGACGTGAAATTTATAAAGATAAAAATTATTTAACTGCGAGTTTGAAGTGCCCAAAGTGTGAAGAAGTGTAAACAAATATTTAAAATGTTGATAAAAATAAACTATATTGCAACAAATACAATAATTTGATAAAGCTATAGGTATACTTACTTAAATAATGCTCATAAAATAAACGCTAAAATTAGTTTTGCAATTTTATTATGTGAATACTTACGACGGAATATCTTCCTAATTTGTTTTAAAATTTAAAAAAAACTGTTATCAGCTTTTTGTATTCTATAATTATTTTTTTTTTTTTTTTAATCTGTTTTTATATGTCCGAGCTTTGTCACCAAGTGACTATGTCGCTCCCATAATTACAATGACACATTACATTACAACACAATACGAACACAAACAAATCAACTTAAACAAAATTCCCCTAGAATTATGGCACTTTCAGAATGGGATTCTATAATTTTATAGCCGAAAAGTGGTAAAAATGTGGTCTTTACCATTTATCGAACACTATCCGGTTGTTTTAAATCCGACAGCAATCCAAACAATCAGCCGAATTATTTACAACCTTTCACCCGCATTAAAATAAAATAAATGCACAGTAATTTCTTTCAGCTAAATAACTTGAAACGCGAAATATTTTAACTGTTCAGTTCTCATTAGTCGAAACAACGTCTGTAGTCAATTTACATAACTAATTGCGCAACTTGGAGCCACTCGCCCGGAATGTAACTTTTACGTGTAGCATCATTTATTGTTCTGGCCCCGACATAAAACTGGCGATATTGTATCGTGGTTTTATAAGATAAAATTAATAGATTTTGTTTGCAACAGAATTTTTATAAATATCTGCCTCACCCAAACCAATCTAGATAATATTCTATACGCCACAACACATTTTCATAGTTGCGTCAATTATTCTAATGTGCTATAGCAGTTAAGTATTCGATGTTGGAGTTTAACATGTAACATAGTAGGTACTAGATTAAGCTAACAGTAGATCACAAATTTATAATGGCTTTTAGTTGACGTGCAAAACTTAAACACATCTAGACTACCTACTCTCTAAACTCTGACTTAACTTTCGTTAATTGTATGTTTAAGTTTCGAAGTTCAGACAAACAATGAAATATGGATTAAAGTTTTAAGCAAGCTTGATAATAACTTGGAACAAACACGAACTAAGGCGTTCAGCGGCCGGTGACAGGGTTTTAGCATGCCATTATTTGTTCAGTGCGGGATACGCGTGAAAAGTTTTGATATTTGCGGAACCTCAACTTTATTCATAATGCCAGCTCGGTGCTACCGGTTGTCAACGACTTCGTCCATAGTTAAACACTATAACTATTTAGTTATACTTAAACATATTCAAATTGTCATTTGAATAACATTATTAAGTTCAAAATATTCAGAATTAGAATTCGGTAAGGCTGCGCTCACTCAAACATAAAATTGGTATTTGGATGTTAATAAGACCCAAAATAACACACACAAATAATTTTATAAGTCATTTTATGTAACTAAGTATCCTATTATTTAGTTAAGTTAGTTAGTAGATACACCACGAGTCCAAACAACGCGACAAAGAGGGCCGCCTTGAAAACCAGCAGCTGTGGTTTACCGCGGCCAATGCTGCCCGCGGCCCGTTTCCGTCAAGTATTTCGTAATGTAACATATTGTTATAAATTATTTCTATTGCACTATTAGATATTATATTGTTACAGTTGTTACAGTATTTAACTATCACTACTATAAGTATTTTTTTGTTTTATTACGCAATAATAAAATAATAACATTTATGTTCCAACGTTTTGAATAGGTATTCGAAGTTAGTAGACTATCAAGATCGTGTATTGCGCATCAAATGTAAAGTCGAGTAGCAAAGGGCGTCTAGAGGTCTTGTCTCGGTCGCACTGAAAAGACAAATGACACTTGTTATTTTATCGAACCATCCTCCGTCAAGGGAGCGTAGCGCTGATGAAATGCTGAATTTAGGTCAATTAATTTACGTGCTACATTAATTTTGTGAGTTGAAATGATTGATTGATTGATTCAATTATTTTTAATTCCCCGCCAAGAAAGTTCAAAATTGAGGTGCCTAATTTAACTAGCCAGATTTTAACATGGTCTTAAGAACTTAGGGCACTTCTTAAAACAAAAACATTAAATCCACATTAACATTATGAATTCGCAGTAGGTACCTATTTTTTTATTATTTTTTTATTTTTGTATCATGTGATTAGCAAACGAGCATGCAGCCTCACCAACCGATGCCGGCCATGGACCTTAGTGACCAGCCTGGAATGGGACTGTACGAGAGACTGTTAGTTAGTTAGTCCTGTTAGCATAAGATGTTAATGAGAATATAAGTTCGTTAATATCTATTCGTTCGTGGTAGTACCTAGTTTATTTCTTTCTTTTGCACAAATACCGTAGTGTCGTTTTGTATAGTTGTTTATAGTAGGTACCTACCGATACAAAGGTGGAGATTATGCTAAAATAATTCTCTGCCAACCAACCATCGGGCAGTAAGAGAACAACGATGGCGGTAATTAACTAAATTATATAATATACTTTGTACTTGTAGGTATCATTATATACCTATATACATACAAATATACATACAATCAGCTATGTTACGTGGTTAACGTTGGTTTAAATCATCCTTATTCCGGAATTACCAAGCCAACACGCTACAGCATAAATGCGAGCCTTGCGTTACATTAAAACATAGGAAAGGCGAGATTGATTTACTGTACGCAGAGAGGAAAGCGCCTCAATATTTCTTTTCTCATTTACATAACTACGCTGACAGATAAGATAAAGAGTCTCGCTACAGATGACTTGGTCTCCTTTTAAACGTTTTTTACCCTTTATCCTTTTGTACCTCCAGTAGCGCGCATATTTCTTACCCATATTTTATTGTTGTTAATCCCAGGAAGATGTATACCGGGATTTTTGATTCTTTTTTATACTGGCAACAACAATAGATTCTACTAATATTATAAAATGTGAAAGTTTGTGAGGATAGATGAATAACTGGATGTTTGTATGTTTGTCACTCAATGCGCAAGAACTACTAAACGGAATCATACGAAAAACTTTTTTTATATCATACGGAAGCATTATAGGTGATGAAAGTGCATGTGCAAAAACGAATGTTATGCAGACAGAACCGCGTGCAAAGTCGAGTACAAATAACAACAGACTCCCATTGAAAAAAATTAAGAAGCAGAGCGAAAATTTTTAACAATATTCGCTGAAAGAACTAAAAACTTCTGTGACTTATTAAACCAGTCTAGTCTTCGAGTCTAGTTCATAAAAATACGAATCATATTTCTAGTGAACATGACAAGTACCTACTAGGCTACCAGGGTGACTTGTTATGAAGGCTGTAGTATAGAAGTTTGAAACATCGCACGCACACAACCAGCCACGTAAGTTAGATCTTTTATGCGCAGCACTCTTCTAGCATTTTCAGAGTTCTGCATCGAATAGGTTACGAATACGTGTTTGTCAGTATGTTCCTTTGTAAGTATTTATTGAATTCGAATCATTATTTAAATAAGTATGATAAACATTTTATATGTAGATATGCAGTAGGTACCTATGGTTTTTTAAATATTTGTAATCAGTTTAGTTTCAAAACAGTCACGTTTCTATAGAGTTCAAAATTAAAATACACTACCTACTGAAAATGTTTACACAACACCTATGATAAATACTTTGTATGTATGCGTTTTCACGGCTAAACCATACAAACCAATCTTCATAGATTTGGTAGGGAGATAGTTTGAGTCACGGAGAAGGCCATATGACACTTTTAAACCCGAACTACAACATCATAAATTGAACGCAGACAAAGTCGCGGGCGATAGCTAGTTCCTTACAATGCTGCTTGCGCGGAATTCGCGGAACCTTCTATAAGCGAGTCAGAATCGTACAAGGCCGGTTTATATTGAAGCAGTGCTCTCAAAGGCTCGTCGACGAAGACTCACATCAAAGGCGTTTCCACCCTCACCGTGATCCCGTCGCCGCCACCCGTATGCAAACTTAATTTACTTACGTTACATAAGAGATTGTCATGTCGTTTATCGTAAGACCTTTTTTTCGCGAAGTTAAAAGCTTTGTTTTTTGCTTTTATTATTTGGTAGGATTTAGGATTCTAAACCGTCGAATTGAAATTGTTTTGTAAGTATTTTATATTGTAGAAAGTAAAGAATAGGGTATTTTAATTGTCACTTATTTGCAAATGCAAATGATGGTAGATACTTGTATACCTAAGTCTATTCAGAGTCGTTCGCCGATATTTTGCAACACGGTTTTGCCAATAACATATTTTTCGTAACATAAGTGTCTTACAATAATAGTATAAAATTCCATGACTCAGACAGCCCTATTCAAAAGCACTAACACACATACAACATTACTTAAGGTCTCCATGTCAACAGAGAGCTAATGGAATTTAATAAACAGGAGAGAGGCAGGCACTTAATTAGACGGGTTTCCCGTATCTACATCCGTCGGTGGCCTTGATAAGGATCCTTTGAATTATACGTTGACGTCGGAATGTAACCAGGCGTTGATCCTTCACGCCGTGCCGCATTCCACGAGATAACTATGAAATAGTACAGCAAACAGGTGTCAAGTGGGTACTAAGAAATCAAATACCAAGACGTTTTCTCATCTAATATTTATACGTCGTGGAAATTGCCGCGGATCGCTGGCTGTCGAAGAGAATTCGAGTTAAATTTGTTACGATTTTGTTGGATAAAATGGCTTTGTAAACTATGATTGTCTTAGGTAGTAGAATAAAATACCATATTAGTGCCTCAGTAGTAAGACACTGGTACCACAGTTAAGGGCTGTGCTAGTACCATCCCATTCGAGTGTTTAGCTGTAGCTCAGTAAGTTCAGAGGGTCTAGTACGAAAAACGAAATGAACGCTACGTTCGGACGGATCGTGCGTTTACTTAGCACGAAAGTCCCCCGATAGCAACGTTCGATCAAAGTTAATGGTATATAGGTATGCTTTCGTGTCAGGGTCCACGAAAGGAAAACTGTCAAACCACTAACTTCAACCGAACGTTGCTTTCGGGGGACTTTCGTGCTAAGTAAACGCACGATCCGTAACATCCGCCCGAACGTAGCGTTCGTTTCGTTTTTCGTACTAGACCCCCAGAACCGTACAGCACACTGAACAGTGAAATAAGTGTGAAAAGTTGTTATAAATGGGATCCTTGGTTAGCGTCTGTACACGCTAAGGGCTATCACTAAAAACCGTTTGAGATATTAGGATACAACAAACCCTATACGACAAGTTAGCGTACCCTCTACAATCCCTGAAAGTTTGATCTAAATGCGTTCAGCTGTTACAGAACCAATTCGCGACAACATAACGCAGACAGTTACACAAAGAATCTAAACACGATGGATTATGTTTAGGTGTCATATCAATACCATATAATCAGTGAGCTTAATAATATCCCAAACAGATGCTCCAATTTTATTTATTGGTAATATAAGATAGCTTCAGTATATTTCAATGCGGAAATTTTCTTCACAGATAACTTAACAGCGCTGTCACACCAGTCCGAGAACAAGACAGCAGTGCTGTTCTTGCAAGTGTACCGGAGTCACGCGGCGAAGGCGCGCGCGCCTCTCGCGGCCCTCTACGACGATATCCGAACGCTGCTGCGATCGAATGGCGAGCGTGACGTCACCAGCACGGAACTGGGACTGCCCTCCCCGAAGGACCTCGCCGCCAGCACGAAGAAGTTCTTTCGGGAAGTGTTCCCAGTCGCCTACCAGAATGTGCTGAGGCTAGACTCGAAGCAGTTCACCCCGGAATACGAGGCCTGCTTGAAAGATGCGTATGACGCTGTGCAGCCGTTTGGAGAAGTGCCACAACAGGTAATCCTCGTTATATCTAGAAATAAAATTACAACAATTAGTATAAAAATGCTGAACTCAGTGAATAACCCAGCAAATAATGAGAGCCACAGGCCACAGAAACTAGGAAGGCATGGTCCTCTCGGGCTGAGTCGTTTGAATACTGCAGATATTGCAAGGTCCACAGTACCGCAGTACCTTGGTGAACATAAGTCTTCATCTTGGAATGCATGAAGTTATATGTATTTTCCATGGTTATTTTACTAGTTAGCCTAAGTCTAGAGGGCGAATTTTACCATATAACCACAAATGATTAGTATTGTTCCCGAAATCCCCGTAGCTGGTAAAATTTCAAGCCGAATTCCTAAATAAAAAAAGAATCATTGAAATCGGTTCACAAGCGGGAAAGATATCGAGTAACATACTTACAAAAAAAAAAGCTTACAGACGAATTGATAACCATTTTTGAAGTCGGTTAAAAAAAGTATAAGCGTCACTTTATTCTAAAATGGATATCTAATCTTAGTTTTCGTTCCAGTTGGCGCAATCTCTGTCTAAATCCCTGGAGGCGGCGCGGGCGCTTCTCCAGGTGCTGGCGGTGGGCGCGGGCGCCCTTGCCACCAGCAAACAGGTGCTGGCCAGCATCAACGAAGACTGTTCCGCCCAGCTGCTGCGGGCTGGCGGCTGCTCGCGCTGCCACGGCTTCGACGCAAGCCCGTGCAGGAATTACTGCCTTAATGTTGCGAGAGGGTAAGGATCGATTAGCGATACGCTCATGGCCATTGTATTGTAACTGATTGGCAATGATAATCCGCGCTGGATGTCGAGCATTTCTATGAATGACCGCTAGTGGCAACCTAATTAAGCGAATCCGTGCTTTGGAGGGCACGTTAGCCCAGCCGGTAGTTATCGTTAGACAATATTGTCGGAGGCCTTTGGGCGGTCTAAAATACTTCTGACATTCGGTTTGATCCCTCCACCAATTCGCATTGGAGCAGCGTGGTGGAATACGCTTCAGGCCGCCTCAGTTGTGAGGAGAGATTTGTGCACTGCAGTAAGCCACTATGGGATGCAGGCATGCAAGCAAGAATTGAAAAGGATAAAACCTGTTTACTGTTCGTCCGGGCGTCCGGAGTAATACTATTGCCTCACCCATTTCGGCCGTAAGACTTCTTTAAGAAACATTTTTTTAGGCGTGAAATATCTATAGAGACGGTGGACTTTGAATGAAGAAATGAGATGCTGATATCATGTTTATTGTGTCAAAGAACGCTTCATGTAAACGGCCAATCCTTATTACATTCATTAGGCAAGCAATTTTTTAAATATTTAGGTTGCAGTGGTTGTGTTGTGAGTCCTGACATTTTGTTTTTCGCATGAAATTATTTCTATGTCATAAGTTTATGTTGCATAGTCTTCGCCTACGTACGTTTGAAAAACTACAACAACCGCCGACGCGTTGCCAGTCTCGAAGCAATTCCCAAAGTGTTATTACATTTCAGTAGATGAAAACACTACGTAGATGAATGAAAAGCTTGTAATGATGTCGTTTTAAACTACTACAAAATAGAATAAGATAAACAAACAAGGAAATCGAATAATTTCCTAAAACAATAGATATACAAATTTATCGCTGTAATCGTCGTGATGTATTTGCGAATAATCTATTCAAACGGCTATGCCATTAATGAGATTGCCGGCGAATTGGCAATTAAACAAATATTGGACTAGAGAGATATTGCAGCGCAATGATAACTGTGTTGTAAAAATAAATATACTATAAAATAATTGATCTAAAAACCGTTTATTTTCTACCGTTTGATTTGTGTACCTAAACTATACGAAAGGAACTAAGAAAAGCCTTACTAAAAACCATCACTTTAAACATGTAGAAATCGCGAAATATAGCTTCTATAAATACCTAACAAAATACATATATTTGTTTAACACAGTAACTTCACAGAAACTTGACTTGAACATGAAATAGCTTTTTAGCGCTATATTAAGTTTCTTCTTAGACGGCAAAAGTCGTTAACGTTTTCGAACTAATAGAGTTCCAACTTCACAACAGATTTGTTTGATGATAAGTAGAAACAGAAGGTTTTCCTTGCGTACCTACCCTCTCTACACGAATTTTCTTGGTGATAAAAATCTTATTCTTAAATAGTGCAGTATGTAATAAATAATATATCAGCATTTCTTAACAAATATAATTAAACAGTATCTGTACCTCTTGTCAAAAAATATTTTTAATTCAATAAAACCGTGAAATCAGCTCGTGACGTGTTACTATACGTATTACTGACTGATAGACTTCGAAATTGATTTTCTCTATTTATCTAACAGCTGCATCGGCTTCCTGATAGACCTGCATATGAATTATCTGTATTTTTCTGGCAGGTGTGTGGGTTCCCTGGTAGCGGAGCTGGACGCGCCGTGGGCGGGTTACGTGGAGGGCGTGGAGCGACTGGACCGGGTGGAGGCGGACGAGGCGCTACGAACCCTGGACGCGAGGGTGTCCGAGGCCATCATGCACGCGCTTGAGAGCCACGTCATACTGGAGAACAAGGTCAGTAGCTTTCATTATTTAAATGGACAAACAGATCATGTGTAGCGGCTGTCTACTGCCCGCTTTTCACGATCCTTCCTGACCTTCCTACTTATAATTTAAGAAAATAGCACTGTTTAGTTTTTTTTGTTGAACATTGTAAGTAAGGAAGAGCGGAGCATCCTGACACAGGTATACATTTACTTAAAAGGATGCCCCTATAGAGGAAACATATTGTAAAACAGTTTTTCAGCAATACATTTTTTTTTCTTTTTCCTACTGTGGTCGAATGGTCTGTGGAACGAACTTCCATCTAAGGTATTTCGAAATAGCTACGACATGTAGCGCTTCAAGAAGAGTGTTAAACGTACCTAAGGCCCGGTAACGCCCCTGTGTGATGTGTGTGACGCCTCTGGTGATGCACGTATTCATAGGCGACGGTGACCGCTAACCATCCGGTGGCCCGTATCTAACGTGTCTGACTCTGCTATAAAAAAGAAAACAAAGAAATGGGCGGGAAATAGCATCATGTTCGATGACGTAAGCGTTGACTCATTTATAGTGACACTAATGTGGGTAAACTCTACCAATTTTAGAATATCGTTTTTGCTGCTGTTTTTGAGAGTCGAATTGGTAATCTATATCTTGTATATCTGATGTAAATCTTTGATGAGAAGAGTTCATTCTTAATTATGCGACGAGAAGTTCCTTTTCCTTGCTGTGAGATTTGCTGTAGATAAATACTACAATTTTCTCGACCCGATTTCTAGACACCGACGCGCCTCTTGGCCTCAATCGTGGTGACACAATCTATTATGCAAGTGCTGAAAATCACGTTATTGTTGAGAAGCAGTGCTGTTCATTATTAAGTTTGGTATAAGAAAAAAAAAATCTATGCCTTTGTATTTTCGTTAAAACTGCTAATCTAGTGACAGTAGTATCCTAGTATATGAATGAAGAGGAAAAGAAATGGAAAAGTTTAAGAATCTGTCGACGGAAAGTAATGAAAACCATCCGGGCAGTCCATCAACGCGACTCAAAGAAAATTGTTTATCTTGTGTAGCGCGTAGAAAAGATGGAAAACCGCGTGTGAAACGACGGGACGTGTCGGCGCTGCGTGTCGCTACGTGACCGAGTTTCCCATATTGCCCCTGCTCTTGACAGGGTTATTCGTCTCTTAGGCAACAATAACATATTTTAGTTTAACTGTTATTGCGCCGGCGTTGGAACGTGACGACCCACCGCCCACCACTTTCGGGCTAAGTTTATGCCATGCGATTCTCGACTGAAGAACCACAAGAACATTCCCAGGAAGGGTTGACATCAGGGGATAGATCTAAAATGATTGCTTGAACTTTTCTTCAACATTAAATAATGTTGTGCTTGTAGTTCCTACAAGGAAATGTGACATTGGTCAGACAGATGATAAATAGAACTGTTATTGCAATCCAATACCTACGTACCTATTATCCAATCAGTAGGAGACCATTCAGCTAACCATTCTACCATTCTCAGTGTTTCATTATCCAATTATATGACTTTTGTAAAACAGAAACACGTACATTCTAGTAATCGGTTTGTAATAGAATAATTTTAGTTGTAGCTTATATTTTGTACAACAAAATTGCAGACAATATACATGCAGATACGTTTAAATTCAGTTAAATTACCATTCGAGTTCAAAAACGTCTGTATAAACAATTTATTCGCTGAACGGGATAATTTTCCAGATGACTAAATATGGCTCTGAACTCACAACGACTCACTATAATTTTGTTTGATTTACCGCTGCACCAGAAACTAATAGAAGTTCCACATTTTGCACGCCATTTTAGCATAAAATTGTCGGAGCAGCCACTGAGCATGAATTGTAGAGCGCTAGTTCACGATACGCCGTATTGCAATCACAGTCGAAAAATGTTCTTCCATCGAGGACCGCAATATCTGCAATAAAGTTATCAAACATTTCTCACCACCCCATTCTTGGCAAAACGCCACTTTGCGCGATGCTTCGTTTAGCGAGACATTTCAATTATTGCTTTACTATCACCGAAGTAAGGGATAGGTACATCGTCCAGCTTCGAAAAGGACAAATATCTAGTAACAATTACTAACTGGGATAACTAATATTTACTTACAGGATTAAGTTAAACTAACAGTCCTAAGTCCCAAATTCCTATTAATAACGAATACTAAACAAGTAATATTCCTATTAACATCTAATACTAACAGGACTAAACTGTTCCTCGCACAGTCCTATTCGAAGTTTGTCACGGATGTCTATGGGCGGCAGTGGTTGGTGGGACTGCATGCTCGTTTGCTATTCAAATCGACCATTCACCAACTGGATTCGTGGCGGTCCTCCACGAAACGGTTCACGCAATCTTTTTTGCCGCGCACGCGTAAACTGTGG
>DWMR01000380.1:0-13152 GCA_018245355.1 Dalla costala
AGACTGTTAGTGTAAGTTAATCCTGTTAGTAAGTTAGAAATTGTCCTATTCGAAGCTGGTCACAGATGCGTATTGCTATCCCAGAGGACTGAGGTGGTCGCCTCTTGGGTAAGTGTTACCGACATCCACACCTTTCCGACCGATACCCATGTATAATATGTAATGTTTATGACTGAGTTTATCGATCTTGAACTGTAAGTAAATTTTGTCAGTTTGTTGCGATTGTAGTTTGTAGGATGTGTGTGATAGAACTATGTGCAAATGTATGTGTAAAAAATCTATGTAGGTACTGAAATATATGGTCTATTCTTATTTATATTTTCCCACTTATTGTGTTGAATAAATAGTAGAAAATTCACCGGAAAACGATTGGATTACGAAGTTCCGCCGCAAGGACTAGACACCTCGGTAGCCCGGTGGGAAATAGGCGTCCCCAGTACAGTTGGACAAGGTCGCAGGTTGAATCCCGCCCACGGTGTACATTTTGTAATGGTCTATTCTATCAGAGTCGTAGGGGCAGCATACGGAAGCCCGCTACTGTGCGCTTCCATTATGCCTGCGACACTCTGTCAATTGGTTACCACACTCGTTTGTCGTTGTTTGGCTCCCAAAAGATGCCGCGTTTCTTTGTCACCTCTCCACGACAACACACCGAGTGTAACACGCCGGAATGGTGCCTCGTAGAACGTGATAAAACTAACTATTGAGACCCAACCGGCGAAATAGTGGCATTAGTAGTGGCTTACTCAGCTAATATGTAATAGACAAATGGCTGTGACAATACGCAATTCAACTCAACAAGATTGACAAGATCTCAAGTTGTACATAATTATGTATAAACTAAGTATAAAATCGATCTCATCTATCGAGCAAGAAGAAACAGTAGGCACCTACTCGTAAAATTTGAGAAGATTAAATAGTTCAGATAGATTTTATTAAAAAAACTGGCACCATTTTATTCCTCATTAACGAATGTGTTTCTATGAATACAAAAAAAAATACCACCCCAAATCAGAATATTATTAACACGCGACAAAAGAATTCACATTAATCATAACATCAAGCTAATCCTAAATCATATCCCCCGATTCTCCGTCACAAAATCCTCACCTTACAATACGGGAGGATAATTTACGACTTCAAAAAACTGTAAACAATAGGCAGCAATGTGTCAAAATACGTTTACATAATACGATGAGCATTGAAAGGGACGGTCGAGAGACCCACGTACACAGGCGATACAAAAGATGTTGCGGCCGCTGATTGAAGACAAAAAATACTATGAACTTCTGAAGCAGTTAATAGGAACACTACACAATGGACCCCAGCGGTGGCGTGGTCCTTGAATGATGTCGCCCTACTTATTCATCGTTCAGAGGTGTCTGCGGTCAAAGGGCCTCTCTAAAGATGCACCTTCGTCAAGGTTTTAATAGTTAACGCCTTTCTACATTACTTTAGTAGTGGATAGCAAAAAGTTATTTTAATTCAAATGAACTAACTGTAGAATGTATTTAATAAAAAGTATTTATTAAACAATTGTAACGTAATTTTCGTGCACAACAATACATCATTGCTATAAAGACGCGTGCTCATCAACAGCGCGAGCTATAGCTTCAACGAAATAAATAACTTCGATATAACGATGTTTTCATTGCTCCTAACGTACTCGCCGTCCTAAATCATTTCTATGATCTTTTATTTCGGCTGTCAAAAGGTCTCCAGCCACCCAAAGACCGGCAATTGGAATCTTGTGGTCAAACAAAGCGACGCAGACGGCTCGGGATCATCCGGACAGGTTACAAAAACTGAATCGTATTATTATGTATTTACATTTAGTCATCGGCTATTTATCAACATAACGCGCGCAGTGTACATCAATAGAGACTTTTGAGGCAATCATTGATAAACTCATAAAGAAATACTTCTAATATAAATAAATGGTCAACGATATATTAATGTCCGTGTGGGTACAATGTAGTGGAGAAAGCTTTTCTGTTGAGCTAAAAATAAAGTTATACTACCAAATTCCAGTAGTTACCTATCTATAAAAAGAAATAACTAACTTATTCATAATAACATTCTGCAACATGATGTTTATTATTATTAACCGAATAAGTAAAAATTCATCACGATAATAAATCTCAATAATCACGAAATTATAGGAATCTATTAAACCTATATTAAGCCATCATAAAGCGAATTAATATCTTATACAAACAGTTTTAGTGACCATTAACACTCGTATTTCTACAACAGAACAAAACCTATGTGAATTTTTTGAAAATGTCTTTAATGTGTTTAACTCGACATCATCACAATTTGATAAAGTAGGTATAACAGAAGAAAAAAATGTACTTGAACTTGTGATAAAAATCATTTCATTCCAGCTAAGCGAGCCTGTAATGTGCGCCGCGTGACGTGAGTGCGCGCGCACAACAAGTGAACCTAACAAGCGGGCGGCAGATCCTCTTTAGCGCTAAGCCTAAATTATAACCACCACTAAGTAATCACTCATCATAGTACTCCATTTTACACTTCATCTTACCGATGCTCTATATTTAGAACCTTTATCAACTATTTTGAGTGATAACCACCGATAACTCATATTTCGTGAAGCATTAGTTATGACTTATGAGTAGATATGTCCGTTTTGATTTGAGGTTGACCGTCAAGGTAGTTGGCGATGTAAAAATAAAATCCACAAAACCACTTTAACTAAACTTTAGTGATTCTATCAACGTTATTTGACCAGTCGTCCAAATTACCTCGTCTAACACCATGGAAGGTGGGGCTAGGAGATATCGACATGGAACTGGGCACGTAAGTGCGAGTCGTTAGCCGTTCAGCATAGCTTTGTTTGTGCAATAAGTTGAGTTGAGGTACTGGTCATGTCAACCAATAAAATATGCGTATATGCGTATAACGTGAAGGTGAACCTCAAGAAAATTAACGTTAAACTATTGGTTTCAGAATTATTTGCACAGACGCCGGCAGCGTATGATACCTACGCCATTTCTGATTGGATACTGATAAAACCTGCTAGTGTGCTGCAAGGTAGTGTATTAGCGCTGCTTCCATTCGCAATAATTATTAATATTATAAATTTCCAACTTTCTGCTCTCTATTACTTATACGCAGACGATTTGCAGATCTATAGACAAGCATTGTCGGATGATCTTCCTAATCCTAATGGACATATAAATGGGGATATGTGCGTAGCATAACGTAGATCATACGTTAATGTTTAAGCCGCTTTGTGTGTACAATAAAGAGTGTTCTATGTATGTATCCACCTATTCCGTTCAATAGCGTACCAGCTTGTAATCTGGTAGAGGGATTTTCAAGGAAACTATGAACTTTAGAACGACACGAGCGAGGAATTAAGCCTGACAGTAAACAGAGGTGTAACTCAACGATGTTCGTGCGCACGAACGAGAGTATCGACAGGATAATGGCCCGGGTGATCGCTGCTCGATTTATACGAGCCGCGCCATCTATCGTTTGCTTTAGAACGATGATAATTGTATCATTACTCGATAGAGCACTCTTTATAAACACCGGATCATATCATCGTGAAGTGTTGTTCCTGGTCCTCAGTGGACGTTTTATGGAATTTGTAACTTTTTAGTAGGCTCTAAAGAAGGAGCACATGCAAGACTATGATTGTGATGGGTCTATAAAGCCAATAAAGGTAGAGTTATTTTGGACTTAAAATGTTACCTGTAGGTTTATTTTATAACGGAGACATCCACAGATTTAATTTCTGTGTTTCATATCATGTATGTTTTGTGTTTTGATGGTGTACCTACAATCTATCTATCTATCTAACCATCAATATAGGATTTTTGGAAATACTACAGTTAGTGCTACAGCTAACTAACAATATTATAATTTTTTTAATGCATTGTAGGAGGGTTACAAAATTATTATTGTACTTGCAATGCAATAATTTTATTTAAAAAAAAATTTCACTTTGAAATAAAAATTTCTTTGTTTTTCTACACAGTCGATATCATGGGAGCAACGTCCCTCCCTAGCCCAGTGAGGTTGTACCGCTAAAAGTGCCGGCCGATGAAGGCTCACTCACCGAGTTCAAAAGCCAACTGTGCAATTTGTTACCTTCAACGTAGATAAAGTAACGCCATAAAACTTCCTAAGCGAACTTATAACATGGCCAAAGGTTTCATATTGCGAAAACAGCCCACTCTTTTTATTCAAACACCAATTTGGTCGTGTACCTACCTCCAGGTTATATATATGAAATGTCGAAAGTTCCTTGTTTTTGTAAATGAGTTTTTATAAGTGTTTTCCAAAGGGTTTGTCAAGGGTTTGTGGTTTTCAAAATTTCAAAATCAGAACAGTTTTGGTGAGAAAGTTTGAATCGGGACAGAAGTAAAGTAGCTGAAACGTTGAATCCACTTTTTAAGTCTAATCCCAACTTGGACAACAACGGATTAAGTAGCAACTACAATTAGTTAATTTTCTGTGGAAACTTTTCATCATTATAAAGATTGCAGGTTAACGCGGTCTATGCAGGTCACCGGTCAGGTTTATTTTATGAATGTATGAAGAAAGTAGGTACCTAATCTAAACACGTTGTTTATCTACACAAGAAATCATGACAATACCCTGTATATTTATTATATGGAATGCATGGACAGTTCATGTGTTAACAAGGTAATTTAGGTTCCAAAGAGCGTTTTAATGTCGCTACAATAAACAATTGTTGTTACACCTTTACAAAAAGGTCGCTCTTCATTCCCCTTCGAATATCTGTCCCTTTATAAACCGTTGTATAAGAACAGTACATATTTTAAGCCATAGCCCCAAGTGGGCCTCGCCGCCAAAGAATGCCTAATCGATGCCTGTAGGACAGGATAACAAACTCATTTGAGACCATCAACCTTATTGTTATGGAACAATATAGAGTCGCATAAATATAGACATTCTAATTCAATTTTAAATGTGGTCAGCCAATGTGACCTTTGATGGTAACGCAATGGTAAATTTTGAGTCTTGTCACTGTTTAATTACTTTGAGAATATGATAGATTATGATTTAGATGAGAAATCTGTAATACAATTTTTTTTTTCCTATGTTACGATAGCAAGATAAGATATATTTCAATAAGCTGAATTTGATAGCATAACGAGAGCATTTTTTTTTCGTTTTGAAACAACGGTCATAGACAATAATGGTGATCCCAGCTGGTCTCCAAACTTCAGGGGAGACCCCGGTACAACGTTTAGAGTTCAACTCAGAGCAAATGGCTATTGGAATTTCTATGAGTTCTTAATTCATACATGACATAGATTCTGCATACTAATCGCCTGCTTGCGGCTAGTGCTTCATCTGGGACCTGGATAAACATTTCATAGGAACATTACTCAACGAGTGATCTAATCTCAACTTTATTTTTTTAACAATTTATTTTTTTATTTCTTGCAACATTCCATAAATCAATACCATTAACTGAATACATAAATAGATACTGTATGAAATGGTATGTTATAAAGTTCAAATTCGATTGCATTACAAACAGTTACATTGTATATCCTGCAGGTAAATATTATCTGGAGATCAATCAAAAACACGCCAAAAACGCTGTTTGCGATGCAAGCTTACAAATCGCGCTCTTTAGTGGCGTTCCCTTGACCGTAATGACTTACCGTCGATTTTTCAAGTCATAACTCACTTAAAACGTTAACTTATTAACAAGATACGACTACGTTGCAAGTTATATTTTTGTACAC
The DNA here is from genome assembly GCA_018245355.1 of Dalla costala. Lineage (NCBI taxonomy): Eukaryota > Metazoa > Arthropoda > Insecta > Lepidoptera > Hesperiidae > Dalla > Dalla costala. Next base: position 5,754 of record DWMR01000380.1, read on the forward strand.
TTATGGCTTACATACCTGTATGTGGTTTTTAATACTCAGCATTTCAAACATTTTTATAAAATCAATGTCAGATATCTACATCATAGTTTTCATTAGCTGGGTATATATAGAATCTGTATATATACCCAGCGAATGCAGGCTATACCTAAGCTTTTAATTTTACTTACTATTTTTAGCTTAAAATCTATAAAATGTCCACTTAGCATTCATGAGCCTAGCGGCAACTCGAGACTTAAGACGCGTTGCTACTGAAACGGTCACCACTTGTGTGTTACTGAGACCAACAGTGACACTTGAACAAAATTATGTTCGAAACAAACTGAAAAAAACTGCTTACAAACGACCAACCTAGATGTACGCTTTCTACAGCCTGATAAAATTTCCTGTCAGTTGGATTGAGGTGACAGGCTCTGAGGAAGCGAGGACATATTTCCGATATAGGATGCCTTCCAAGCAAATGTTGGTAAAATCTGTAATACCAAGGCACCATGCATGCGGGTGTCGTGGTCCATATCATGGTCAACATACACAAATTATTTAGTAGGTACCTCTTATTTTCCTTTAAGTTCCTTCTTCTTTTGTGGTAATCGGCATCTGTATAATTAACTCGACTTCGGATTCAACGTGCTATAGAAATCTTCTTAACCACCCAATAGAATAAAATTAAACGACTGGTAGCTGCAAATTTGTTCTCATAACTTTGATCATTTATCACTTGAGCAACTCCAGCAAGTGAATAAATTTATAAACCTTAATAAGGCGGTATTGGCGCAATTTTACCCTTGTAAGTGATATTAAGTGAATTATGCGGATAAGTGCGAGCAAGCTGATTTAATACGCACTCGCCTCTAGTTATCATGCATCACGAGACTGACGTTCTCCTCTTTAAAGCAGTTTAGCTTTTAATAAGGAGTCGTTAGAATATTGCATAGAGTAGTTTTAAAGAGAGAGTGTCTAATAAAAGTAAACAAATCGACCACAATAGAATGCAATGGGATCAGTTACATGATTACTTTCTTGAGGAGAGAACACAGTTTTTTACATTTTTACCTAAAAATACTGAGAGCAATGGATTCATTCTACGTTAGGGACACAACATGAAAATATATTTATGTCCTCCAACGGGATATCAAATAAATGAATAACTGAACTGAAGGCCTATGGCTGCTTACGAAACTTTAAATTTCGTAGGTTACATGATTTTTTTGCGAATTGGGGTAGGCTTATACCTATTTGTATTTTCTAGACTCCGTTTCCGAGTGAGCCTTCGGACGTGAGATATTGTGTCTGGAGTAGGTACCGCCACTTGGAGAAAGGTTTGTGTTGAAAGTTTGGTGGGAATATAATTTGATACTACACAAAATAGTTGTTCCAGGTGTTTATACCAAGAAACAAGCAAGTAGTTTTATAGATGTCGCCTGATATTATTACCAGCATTCCATTCTATTATTTTCGATGACAAAAAATAAGTTCTGAATTAAAAAAGTGATTTTAAAAGTAGCTTAACTACTCTGTGGCAACCTCCAGCGACGTCACCGCAGCACATAATGATTGATCGCTCCCGAAACCCGCGCCGCCAGCGAACTCCAGATTTATCGCTGCGACTCCCCACACAGACATCCGCTCTGCATGATTATGTGAGCCTTTCCGATTATAAACTATTTACTTGACAATCTGATTGGAGTACCAAACGAGTAGGATGCCGTCTCCTTAACAGCAGGTAAGTGATTCTTTTAAACAAGCCATGAGTCCCACGTCTCCCTCCCGTCCCACTACTGCTGAGTACGGGTCTTTACAACTATATTGCAGCATGATTAATGCATCGTGGTTAATGCTAGCCATGAGCGGGTTAGCAGACTTCACTTATCCTTGAGAACGGAATGTACCTACAACTACTATTATCTAATCTATGGTATTACTATCAAGCATTATTATCTTAATTGCATTCAGCTCTAAATTTCATATTTTCTTAATTGAATGAGTTGCGCGGACACCTCCGAAAAAGTTCCAGTTCTCCGCAAGTATTAAGTACTTGACACTTAAAAAAAATTACTGAAGCTCCAATCCCAACGGCTGAGACCAGTCTTGAATGGCTTTCACGTTAGAATGAATAATTTCAAATATATTATTAGAGGGGATACAAAAATTTATCATAACGCTGAAAATCGTCAGCATAAAGATGATGCAAACAGTTAAAGAGTGAAGTGATCATAAACATAGAATAGCAGCGAAAATTTTAACTTGAGCGTTCGTCTATTTCTAGTCTACAGGTTGGTTCAGTCCGTCAACCAATATTGAGTCCACCAGTTGACTCAATATTGTTTATATTCAGGCAAACATTTTAATGTCAGCCAAAATTAGCAGCAACACAGAAGTTAATCTCAATAACAGTAGAAAAAAAGAAACGGTAAGTTATCGGACGCTGAGCTTAGGAAACCAAATTTATAAATCACTAGTAACCACTCATTATAGCAACCGTACGGTCTGCAAGTGCAGTTATTACCGATAAAGATTTATAACAGCGCGGGATATTATCTCCAAAAGCTGTGATATTTGAACCCTTTTGTTGTTACAGCCGCCAGCCAAACAATGAACAGGTGAAACGGTGACCGGCAACTCGTGTAACCAAACTAGACCGCTATGCTGGTATGTCCTGTTCTTTTTGCGTCGTGATGCAGATTTGTTTCTAAATATTTGTTAATATCCTTATTTCTAAACTTGTGTTTAGCGGCTGAAGTGACAATTGATATTAGATCGGAGGTCTGTATTAATTTGCGTAACAATCTGATTATAATCAAATTATATTGTAGGTAGAGTATTGTAGAATCCATAAATTCGTTGCATAGTTCTGTTTACATGAAAAACAGTTTGTAATGAATGTGTCCTTCGTGTGTGTAAATGAAACGCGTCCGACTTGATTGGTGACTTTATTCTGACTAACTTACATTACAACTAAATATTACTACTACTACTACTACTACTACTTATAATAAGCGTCCATCTACACACTACAAGATAATGATTTAATTATTTTGGCAATTTACAAATGGGCTTTCCTTGTTCATGATGGTACAAGGAACGGTGGTGAATTCCTTCAACATCAGGCGTACAACAACACAAATACAGTTACTCTGACCTAGAAGGACACGTTTCACAATCTACTTCAGGAATTCCGCTTTATTCTATAAAGGAGTAGTGCGCATACGAGTACATTTTTGCCTTTGGATAGGCTCGCTTATCCCGTATTTCGAGCCATCTACTTGGCATCACTAGGCGAAGCGGACCTTCATACAAATGTACCTTTCTTCACGGTTATTTTTTACAAGTTTTTGTTGATCGAGGGAATTAAATGGTGTCCAGATAAAGGTCGAACTAACACCAGCAGTAATTAGTGACGATTAATAATCGGTTATCTTGATCATGGCCGGCTAGCGTTATAATTGCCCGTTCTATTGAGTTACGATAGTTTTCAAACTTTATTGCTGTCATTTAAATCTAACCACCTATATTTTAGTTGGATAACTGCATTTACGCAATTTCAAAGGTATGTAGAAAATAGGTAAGTATTAAAAATAAAATGACCTAGTTTGTATATTCAAGTTCAAGTTTCTAAATAAATTATGTTATTCATAATAACAACTGTTATAATGTCAGCCAAAGCCGATTTGACTGATCGATTCTGGTCACTTCTAAACTGACATGTGATTAGATAATTTAATTTTTTTAAATCTGGCCAAGTGCAATTGCATCTGGCAACGCGCAGCAAGTGTTCCGTACCTACCACCAACACCACACTGTAATGCTACTGCTATGACGTCGATGGTAAATATAAATGCTTTGCGGTGGAAAATTGTAGAGTGATTCTTTAGTTTACATTGGATGAAAAAAAAATAAAAAATTGCTTGCTAGCTATGATTTTATCGCCTCGCACCCTGTATTTTGACAGCTTGTGTAACAAAAAACCTATATTAGTTGTTAATTATTTATTTTTTAATTTTAGCGTAACGAACCAGTAAAAAGGCCTGATAGTAGTCACCTGATAGTAGATAGAAGGTGGTCACCGTCGCCTATGGACACTGGCAACAAAAGAGGACAGTTCAACAAGAGACAGACAACAAAAAGCTCAGTAGTTAACGCGCATTAGATAAGTATTTCCTGTAAGTATATTATTTCTATTATGATTTATCAGTAATAATTGTTATCCTGTTAAGAATCGAAGATCAGGATTCCTTTGGCCGAAATCGAAATCAATTTGTCGGTGACTGTGCACTTGAAGGGGCCCGTCCGGCGCGCAGCGGTGCGGCGTTTCGTTTATCTACAATCATGCCTGTAGCCCAGTCAAAATGAACTCAATATAACTAACTCAGATATGGAAAATAGAAAATGTTCATTAGCTCAAATTTCTCGTAAAATCCAGTATCCGCGTGTCTAGGTGGTGACGTACCAGGATCCTAAAGATCACAAAAATCCTTTTTTTTTTGCAGGCTTTCCAAGTCTGTTAGAGTTAACTCTTTTATGGTGTGACCCAGATCCCACTGCATTACAGAGCATTACAATGCATATTTTAAGAAAGGATGATCGTAGGAAAAGTTTTAAATTAAATTAACCTCAAATATGTACCGTGTTTCGTGACGAAAATTCCTGCACAGATTGACACCCAGATAATATATATTTATATCATTGAGTTATCATTTGCTTTAGGCAAGTGTAACGTAAAAAAAGGAAATACAAAACTTTAGCTTTCTATCTTTTAATCCGCATTTAAATCCTTATATGATTGGGCTATTTATAGGTTGATTTGCGTATGATCCGCACGGGCCGGCCGGAATGCGTCAGACCGACGTCCTTTCCCCGAACATCTTGTAGTCTTCTTTTCAACCTCACTCACTGTGAGAAGGATGGGGAAGTCAGTTGATCACATTGATGGTGGTAATGTAATTTAATGTAACAGAACTTGATCAATTTAATCGAAAGCTAGTTTAAAAATAAAGAAAAAGGATACATAGGAAATAAATCACAATTCTGCAACATCAGTAGGTACCACCACCACTGCCACATTAATTATGAGACATGTGCTGGCACTTACAGCCCTTACAGGCAATATTAGATACGTATATCAGATTTCAGAAATAAGAATAGGTACCTACATCTTTGATCAACTGCGAATAGTTTTGGTGTCCTATCCGAGGTGGTTTACCTACAGGTTTCTGATATCCACAAGCTGAAGTGGTACCTACTTAAGACCACTCCATTCCCAATTCCACACAACACACCATAAAAACATCCTAATCATAAAAAATACAAATAATTGAATGGTATGCATTATAAAGCCATAAACGCATGGTTAACCGAAGATTTATTCAAAGATTACTTAAAAAACTGACGTGGAATATCGATTCACGAAAAAGCTTCACACGGCGCGAGTGACGGGCGCGCGGCCCCTCGCCGTGCGCGTGATGCATCGCTCGCTCTTCGGCGCTGGCGTGCTACCCTATTTGCACTAGGGATGTTATGGAACTCGCGAAACCGAAGCCGAAACCGAAAGTGTCTGACATCCGAAACCGAACCCTGACCAAAAGGAACTCGTTTTGATAGAGCAGCTTTCTTGAGCTTTGTAATTAATAAATATTGACGACATCGAACCGAAAAAAGCATTCGGTCGCCGATTGATGACTATTTTTAGAAAACAAACTGGTTAGGGAAACAAACTCAAACATTATTAACTTTATTGACTAATCGAAAAAATGCTGGTAAGTAAACCATAGTCATTCATTTATACATCATCATTTATACGGTCAGTCATAGCTCAATACAACGTTTTCACGAGCTCACGTGTTCCGTCATTATTAACACCACCACGGTGTTTCTTTTTTAATGCATTAATTCACGAGCAATTTGGAAATTTTAACATTACCAAACTTGGTAACTAGCTGAAAGGGATAGAAGAACATTCGCTCTGTTCAGATCATCCAGGCTTACTTTACTTAAGGCTCAACACCCCAAAACCTTTGCACAGACCACGAGCGAAAACGGTGTGAATCGACACTGTGGCACTATCTGAGGTAGAATTGTTCTCCAATTTTACCTTCGAAACCACTTTGCGAGATACTAATATGCATATACAATTTTTTTTCATACCGTATCTATAACGGAAACCGATAAAAGATTTTAAATATCGACATCCGACATCCTTATCCAGATCCAAAATCTCTTATCGCTATTAATTTGCACACACTTATTTCAGCGGACAGTGTTGTCTTTAGTCATAAGGATTTACCGGGTTTATTAACTGCTTCAAAATCGTTTTCACATTGGATTGAGTGAATGCATCTGTGAGTACTTAGGTAGTCAGCAATTGGAACGAATACAATTCTGTTTGCCACTGACTGAAGTAGGTACTGAGTTCAAATCATGCTTACCGCTTGTTTCAAAATACAAAGTGCAACTACGAGTAAGTATATCAAGGTAAGTTATTTGGGTAGGTGCGTCCCTCCCAATTCTTGTACAAAATTTAGGTATAGTCATCAGCCCTTTAATAAATAGCTGAAGAAATGCCTATCTTAAAATACTGTGACTGTCCTGAGTCCTGTTAATCCTTTTGTTTGTCAATGTCTTCCATCACCTGTGTACGCATTTCATAATTGCATATTGTGTTTCTCCAAGCTACTTATCGAAGTTAATGCAATATAATCTCGCCGCCATAAGTAATTGTTGTTTTGATGTTCAGCGCCACGCTTATTTGACCAAAATTCATCCGGTAAGCGGACGGCCAGCAATATTCATCGCTAAAATCTATAAATAAATAAGTACATAAATAAAAAAGCCTTCATTTCTACTATACGTGCCTTAACAAAATATAAACTTTAATTTAATCTTTTATAAGTATAAATGTAGTAAGTCGTTTTCTAACTTCTTAACACAGCAATTAATATTCTTTTAACTACTTATTTATTTTTATTTACATACCTATAATGTATATGCATATTTAGTATAGGTATATGTATCTACTTATACGCAAATAAGGTAGTACAAAATAAGAATGATACGAACAAAATACTCAAAGTCGTGTTCAAACAAAATGTAAATATTAACTCCAGTGTAGAGGGCGTTCCGCTAAGCGTCGGCCATCGATCATAGCCAGCCTTTCCTACCATCTCGGGATAACAATCAGCAGGTGCGCCGATTTGGGTGCACGGCGGCGGCGCGGGCGTAACTCTTTACCAGTCAATAAAATTTAGAAAGCACATGATAACAGTTCCAGGATTTTGAGTCGATTCGCTTCAAAATCATCTCGTTAATACTTATTTACGTTTTGAAGGGAAACCTGAGTTCGCCCGGGGCGGTACCACCGCCGCACCTATTTCCACCGTTAAATAATTGTTTTTCAACAATTGTGTTT
>DWMR01000381.1:0-13147 GCA_018245355.1 Dalla costala
TGTAGTTTTTAATAGGGTCTTACTCGGAAAATAAATAAATACGGCTATTGTTTCAAACCATCAATTACTTCCGTTGGTCTGATATTTCTAGTCGTATTTATTTATTTTCCGAGTAAGACCCTATTAAAAACTACACGATTCAATGGTTTTCATTATACCGTGATTATGAAAGAACCATCGACCTACCTGCCTATTTCATGCTGACATTTCCATTCATTTGCAAGGCTCATGGTCATAATAATACCCGCTGAATACGTACGATTTATAGTGAATTTCTATTTATTCGTCCATGGTTAATGTTTCAATTAAAAAAGCGCGCTGATAACCGAGTGGTTAAAACTTCGACCTAGGTCCTACTACTCTGGAAGTCCGGGGTTCGAACCTCAAGATCTGACTTTTCGGAGTTACCTATGTGCGTTTTCAACCATTAGATATCACTTGCTTTAACGGTGAAGGAAAACATCGTGGGGAAACCTTGACGCCTGAGAGTTGTCCATAATGTTCTCAAAGGCGTGTGAAGTTCAGCAACCCGCAGTTGGCTATCATGGTGAACTATGGCCAAACCTCAGAAGGGTTCAGTTCGTCAGTCCACCTGATTGAGGGGCGAACTCGCTCCTTCTTTGGAGGGGTTTACTTCCGTTCGTTTTTCAGTCCTTTGTACGACGTGGCCTGCCCATTACCACTTCAGCTTGCTAACTTTGCGAGCTATATCGATGTTTAAATTCATTCAATTAGTTGACATACACTATTTAGTACCTACGCAGGCTAGATTCGAATCGCAAAATCTATTTTATCAGTCAATAAAGATCCACCGGTGGACGTAGCTCTACCCCATTTGACTGGTGCTGGTGGTACCAATTCCAAGCAGAGGCAGGCATTTTTTTAAAGAACAATATTCTCGAGCCTTGGTTGTTTGTGCTGTTCAATTTCTGCCACCCACCACTCAGGGAATCATAGAGCAGGCGCTGAAGATGAACGCTTTGTTCGCTACTGTTACTTAAACTGTCCAATATTGAATATCAACATGACGCTCACAGTCGGACCGGTGGCGACACAAGCAGTGAGAACAAGAAGCCCGAGGATGAAGTGAACGAGTACCTGATGAAGGCGATCGACGCTCGCTCCATCGACCGCCTGCGCGCCGAGCACTGCCGCCCCTTCACGCTCACCTTCCGCGACATCAAGCTCGAATGCAAGGTAAGTCAGAGTCATCCAACTCCCATCTGCCCTTTGAAGATCTAGTGTTAGACAAAGAGTAGGTACCTGATGATGGCGATCAACGCGCGCTCTATAAGCCATACAAAATTATGTAATTGTACGTTCATTCGACTTTGACAAATGGTTTCTCTGTGCTTTCATAGTCAAGATCTACTAGACACTCCATTATTTTAGTCTTAACACTAACTAAACATATACTTATTTTTACGGAACGTTAGCAATGTAAAGTTAGGTAAGTGCCTACTATCTACTAGGTACTAGTCTTTACCGAGCTGACACTTAAATACTCGTAGATATTTTATACGATATTGCTGTTTGCGTTAATACGCAAATAATAATATATTATATAATAGTTTATATCTTTCGATACTCTTTTATGAAAGCACATAAATTATACACTGTAAACACGAACCAGAATTTCTAAACAACTGACTGGGTGCATGATGAATATTTTTATTTTCCATCATTTACAACAATAAATACTGTACGGAACAATAGTTTCAAGTCTAAGCGATACTAGATGTAGAAGACCTATAAATAGAGATTGGATATTGATGCTGCTGTCTTGTTTGCTCTGCAATAGGATATCAAACAAAAGCGAATATGTGTGATGCTAGTAGCTGGGAGCACTATTGCGGTTTCCGTTACGATAATTGGAAGCTAACAGTGAACTAGACTAAGAGGAAATATTTTCTATCTCTCTAAGCCAATATTTCTTCCATCAATATTATGAGCTTTTGTATAGCCAATATTGCTTGGTTCAACAAAGGCTCGTATGAACATCGGAAGTCGTCATCGGATAGTCTTTTAATCCTAGCTCCTTTTACTACTTTAATGTTTAGTATTATTCATAAAGTTTTTAACTTTACATAAATCATACTTAGCATGAACCACAAAATCATCCAGAAGGAGGTTAATGCAATCCACGAAGTTTCGGTTGTGTCGCAAGCGCGGCATAGGAAGTTGAAAGTTCAAGTTAAACGCCCAACTTAATAGTTAATAAGAAGTAAACTGTGTCGCATACCTAGTTATAAGCCATTCCTTGAGTAAAACAAACTGACTTATTATATTCTCTTCCGTTGATGATTGCGTTCCTAATTATAATATAATCATTCTTCTTACCTACCTACTTAATAAGTAACTAATGACTATCACTTTGGTACAAGATTTAAAGATTTATTTCAGGCCAAAAACAGATAGGTAGTAATTAGATCTTGCTATTACCCAGTGCATACTTAATGTACCGGTGTAATATTAATCGAGTGTCCATGGGCGACGGTGACCACTAACCATCAGGTGGCCCGTCTGCTTGCTCTTTAGGCTTAAATCATAAAAATAAAAAAAATAAAATTATCCAGGGTCATGTATGCATGTTTATCTATAAGAATTGTTGAAACTTCTTAACACGCCAAAACGTTTGATCACAAAACGCTTTGACACGGCAACGGATCACCCCATTAACTACTTACAAGTATAATGAAAGGATTTTTGTAGACCAAACCTTAATGCATGCTTAATAAAGAGAGTCTCATAAAGACTAACATTTAATACCTACTGACTGTAAAACTTTACTACTAAAGTCTTCTTTAAGACTGCATGTATTTTCTGCTGCCCAGAAGAAAATGCCATGTTACATGAACAGTTTTTCTCTTTAGAACGAGCAACAAGTCTTAAGGCCACGGTCTAATTCCACCTGAACTTAATAAATTCACACAACACAACCTACTTTGTGCGTGCAATACAGTCTGAAAACCTACAATCTAAAATTGTTAAACCTTATCTCCGCCTCCTCCAGATTCTAAATATGAACATGAAACAATACAATCTGCTGTATCTCACTCTATAATCAAAAGCCTATCCTTACAAGTCATAACTGGTGGCTTAAAATAGGTACATAGATGAGTGTGCACTCAAAATATGAACATTTTATTTTAAAAGGTACGAGTAGGTACCTAGGTACAATTTAGATGCGACACCCTTCGTGTAAAATGTATTTGCCTTACGTGTTGGGCCCTAAAATGGTACGCCGATATAGATTCCAAAGTATTAGTGAAAATTTTTATTCAACATCACGAAAAACTGTTTGACGAAGAAAATTGTATTTTGGCAACACGCTTAATGATAGCTGTCGAATAAATTACGATTCTTTCTTACTTTTTACGTCAAATCCGGTTACTTTAGGAAATAATATTCGCCTTGATCAAACCTTTTAGTATAATTAAACATCTAAGGACTTCATCTCGAGCACTAATTAATTAAGAAGGAAACTAGGTACTACTAGTTAATTAAGTGGTTTTTTCAAAATTAAATAACGGTAATATTAAAATCCTTTTACCAGCGACCTAGATTCTTTAGATTGTAGAATTTAAAGTTAATTTTTTTTGCTCCGTAAAACTTAGTAAGTAGGTACACTATCATTCATTAGTATGATGTGACTGTCATGGGGGATTTACATTAGCACATACTTACTGCCATTACCATTAGTACATTAGTAGGTACACAAAATATTAAAATTTATTTGTTTCATTAATGTCGATTAGATCTGTCCTTTTGGCTGGACGAATGTACTTATTAGTTTTTTTTGTTTGCGGGGGTTTGTAGGGAATAATGTAGATGTATAAGAAACATCACAGATAAAGAAAGGACCCAAGCAGCAACACGATCTTATACATAAACGTCCCGCCTGGGAATCAAACCCAGGAGCGCTTCCTCGGCAGACTCACCAACAGAGCGAGGTCTACTGTGCGGTATTCGCACTTCGAGTAGGTAGCGGACTGTATATTAATGAAGTTATGATTAATCTACGTTCTTGTAGGATACGTCTGGACTGGTCTATTACTTAACACGAATCGAAATTGAACCACACACCTTGAAAGCCTATATGTAGCGCACACGGTGCAGCGCTGATCGGGTGCTGGCAGGGGCCTGCAGGCTTCTTGGGCTGCTCAATCCAGCTCGTTTGGAGCACGGCTCCACGCGAATAAACTTATTTATTACGCCGCGAATGCTTTTTTTGTTCACTGGCCGCGAACAAAAATAGTTTGCTCGCGATCTCCCGTGTCAACATAGACCGTCCATTGGTTGCAGTCTCTTTTTCTATTACCTATTAAGCTAAGCGGCCAATACCGAACAGCTACATTGTCATTACGATCAATTACTAACGGATGTGATTAAATACTTTCCACCTTTTTTAAATGATATAGAATAAGTATATTCTACAACTGAGGTTTATTTTGCAGTACACATCGGAAAAGGACCGCATGCTGAAGATTTACTTCATCAGCACGCTGCTGCTATACTTAGCCATCAACCTCGTACAATTCATGGTATTCGGAATGTAAGTACACCTACCTTACTTGACGTAATGACATACTTGACTTAACCTTCGTTCGTTATCCAAACGGATTCTAATCTTTATGGTCACAACTCATCATCACTGCAGCTTAGGTATGGGTCGCTTCGACTGAGCATACTCAGATCAAGAGCTAACGCCTAGAGCTTAGCCCTACAAGCTGCTCCAGTGTAGATTGATGACGGTGTCCCAAATGTCGGAGGCTCTTAGGCCACCCAAAGACTTCGAACAAGGTTTACCTTGGCTGCATTTAACAATTACAACCGAGACCACAGCTTAGCCTGCCTTCTGAAGCAGGGAAATGCTCACGAAAATTTGCCATTACCGATCACCCTTCCAACTCCCGAGCGCGGCTGCTTAACATTGTCGACCATCAACTAGGGACACAAGCTCGACTACCGAGGAGTGATTTTAGTAAACATTACTTACTGCCTACAACAATACAACATTCAACATGCAATTTTAACTTAAGCTTTATTGCAATAACAGTGTTATTTACTTCATGTTTAAACAGGTCGTATGCAAATCTCGCGCCAATGTCGGTTTGCGCCGTGGTAGTGTTAGCTGTCACCTACCTAATCCTCAGCAAGGACTTGAAGGTAAGATACTTTATGGTGATACTCGGACAACTCATTAGTGCAGGGCACGTATCTTTCTTCACCACTGACGAAAATTTGTAGACAGATATTGTAAGACGACTCCGAGGCGCGTTGGTTAGTGACCCTGACTGACGAGCCGTGGGTCCCGGGTTCGATCCCCGATAATTTACAGATAAATATTTGTACTCGGTTCATGGGTGTATTGTATTGTGTTCTGTGTGTGTCCGCCACCCGCAACACAGGGAATGCTAGTGCGGGGGTATGAGTGTGTATACGTTTATAAAAAAAATGAAAATAAGCTATACTTAGTCTGTTGGTAACTGTTTCTTAGTGTGTGCCTTACAGGGTATTCTGTCTAATGTATCGTATTAAATTGCGTTGTGTATTATATCATATTTATCTCGTAATCTCACACAGAACATCCCGCCGCGTATCCAGAGCTGGTCGCAACGCGTGCACAGCAACCGTAAGCTGGCTCAACTGATGTCGTCCCTCGTTGTCGGTGCCATTACGCTGCAAGTTCAGATCATCATGGTACGTAGCATCACTATTTGCTAGATGTGGTATGATCACGCTGTGGATGCCGATCATTAACCGATGTCACTTGGCTACAGCTCATTGGTGGTACGGCACGGGTGTCTCCTTACAACTGGGGAGCCTGGAACGTAGGTACACCACGCGAACTGGTGTTAGGTATCACTTAAATCGCAAATTTATTGACTGTTGCAGTTGCGATGACTTTGCAAGGTTGGAGAGCTGGTAGGGTAACGTTCTATCTCACCAGCCTGACTGGGGACCCATATATATTGGTCATAAGGCCACGCGCCTATTGAGTGTGTGATGTGTCTTATCATCAACATCTGAACTGCCCAGTACTGAGCATGGTATTCTCATAGAATTGGAAGGGTTACAAGACCGAGGGTTGGTAAACTTCACACGCCTGTAAGAAGTTATATGGGATAAGCCATAAAGACCCAAATTATGCTACAATAAGTGGTCAGCCATTCAACTTCCAAATGCACCCGATGCGACGTCAAGATTGGCGTAAGCCGCGTGGCTATAATATGCGTTATGCGTTTTTGTTGAAAGCATAGAAGATATTGATTTCAATAATATTATGTCAACCTAATGAAAAATATCATCTAGGCGGGTATACGATAAGTTTTAATTTTTTAGGCAATCTACATTTACACTGGAGCGGCTGGCGGTACCAACGGCCAAACTGCAGCAGGCCAGTGTCAGCTTGATGTGAACGAGGTATTGTAGTTTTCTCATCACATCTTACCATTATTTGCCAAAAACATTATTGCCGCTGGAAAATCGACAAAGTACCTACTGCATCACATCTTACGACATCTGCGAGCTAATTAGCAAGCTGAAGTGGTAAATTGGAGAAGAAATACAATGGAAGGCATGTCGATCGAAGAACTCATAACTCCGTCCCTTTGAGCACTTTCTCAAACGGTGATCACAACTTGGAACAAGAGGCCCAGATCATGCTCCGACTAGGTGGACTACAGGAAGCCGACAGCAGAAAGCCAGGGGCAGCCAGGTGACCCAGGTGCACAGTCCACAGGTACAGATGAAGTGGTGGCAATTAGAAGACGCCGATGTCCAGCTGTGGATCTATTAAGGCTGATGCATGGATGCATAGTTCCGTACACTCTAGCGCATATAACTTACACTGCCATTAAAGTATTAAACTGTCTATAAATATTATAAAACAAATATTATATAGGTAATTGGCTATAAAATATTAAACCCATATTTTATAGCGGTAATTAGCAGCGGTACGCTACCGACTGATTGCAATAGGAATCAAATTTTCCTTTAGTACCACCTCCGTCCAGTCCATATTTCTTGACAAAGTGATTGCCTTACGAGTAGGGTAGATAGTACTGTTTTTCATTTACATACCAATAATATTTCTAATTAAAAGATCAAATAAAGAAATCAAAGTACGTAGGTACGTATGTACGTCCAGTGGTGTTTCCTGATCGTAATAAATAAATTTATCTTGAAGACGAAATATAATTTTGAGAACACTTTTTATTGCTCTACGTATTGACCTAATTCTCTTCCTAACATAGTAGTACCTACTATGAAACCCCAATTTTTATTGCTCTACGTATTGACCTAATCCTCTTCCTAACATAGTAGTACCATAGTAGTACTATTAAAACCAACTTACCTATTGACGTTGCTAATCGTCCTCTATTGAAACGCAAACGAACGTACAGTCCATCGGATATTACTAGTGGTTACTCATCGTATTATGGTAAGATTATAATCAAACCTGAAAATAGATCGGAGACCACTGGGGGCCTTGGGGAGCCCTCCAATAGGTTTAGATGGATTTAAATCCTTCCTAACTACTTATGCGCAAAGTAATGAAGATCGGTCGGTAAGCTGAAACGCGAAGCCGAGGGTTATCAAACAAACATACAGACTTATGCAAGTTGTAGAAGTGACATCGTCTGATTGTAACAGCATGTTGCTAAGATAAAAATGTGGTCTTAATTTCTTGTTTTCTCACGAGTTATTCGCAGCAGGGCGTGGGAAAAACGATCCGGTACTTCCTATCCCCTGTCCCTAGTTTCGACTTCTTCATGAACATGAGCATGTATGTTGCTCCATTTTAGGTGACTGGGTGTTGTCTTCTGGGTCAATAGTGTCCATACCATACCAGGTGGATCTACGTGGATCTACAGATAGTTTGACGTAGACTGTTTACATTCAGATCATGACGTCACTTCAATTATCTATAATATTTTAGTGACTTTACCTTTGTGATGGCATAGCGAGATTGTGATAGTGTAAGATAATCCCACGGTGCATAACTGCAAACCCTTTTTATTTCCTCAGTACTATCTTCACTTGACCCTGATGCTGATGTTGGTATGCGCCGTACACCAGATCCTCATCACGATGCTGAAGACCTTGTTTTTGCTGTCCATATGGGCCGCGTACCTTGGCGTCACCATGTACAAATACTTCTCCGATGAGATCCCCGTCTTCGATAAAAAGTGAGTCTACGTTCATTTATATACCTATACATTCGAGTAAGAAAACGACACTGATCATGGATTCATTCAGAAGACTTACAGCCATAGTCAACCATACCGGCCAGTTGCGTGAAGGCACTTCACTTGGCTGTGCAAACATTGTAGACAAGTCAGATATACAGGGTTCTTAACGATTTTTAACCATTCACAGTTTCAGCCAAAATCTTAACGAAAAATGCATAACACCTACATGCTTAGGTCTAATGTGTAACCTAGGTAACACCGTTATCCGGTTATAATATAGTTGATATAAATATCAGAAATTATTGTCATATTCTTATTGAATTGTAGCTCAAAATGCGACGTGGACTGGAGCCAAGTGTGGACGAATGTGGTGATCTCTTTCGGCGCCACCATCGCACTCATCCTGCACTCGCAGCAAACCGAGAGCACTTATCGACTCGACTTTATCTGGAAGCTTCAGGCCAACGGTACGTACGTCTACCTATAGGTACGTTTATATTGTTTTGGTTTCAGTCACATCCCTCTGGCTACAACATTAAACCCACGTGGAATAGAAAGGTGTGATTGGATCTCATTGAACTTGGAATATTGATCCTTGAATTATATGACATTGAAAAATATTGGTCTTTTAGGGGTATAAGGCGAGGAATGACAACGATTTTAACGCTTCGATTTCACTCACACATATGCTCGTGTAATCTATTGTTACACTTATAGAGCGTTCAATAAGGTTGAAAATTGCAAATCATAATTTTGTGGTCGCGATGTGACTAGTCTGCGAAAAAACATATTATTATAATTTGTGGGGTTTCTTTAGATAATTCAGAATATATGCATTTAATTGAATATTTATGACATTTTATAACAGAGGAGAAGGAGGAAATGGAACATCTTGAAGCCTACAACCGCAAGCTTCTAGCCAATATTCTTCCAGAACACGTGGCCCAGCACTTCCTCAAAAGCGACAAGAACGCCGATGTAAGAACTTATATTTATTTAGACCTCTATAGAATAAAGGTTGCAAGAAATAACCATGCATACATTAATAAATATAAATCTTGGTCCTAAATCATATTGCATTGTCATAGTAAGATTAATAGTGAATGCTTAGTTTTTTCCACAAAATGATAATGGATTAACATGAATATAAATACATGAGATATTTATGGTTCTTTTTCATAATGGCGAGAAGAGACTAAACGAGAGGCGAGACAAGATTTTAAATCTCACCGGCCCATTTCCACCAAAAGGGTTTTCGTTGCAGAAATGTTTACTTATTGCAATCGATGCAACGATTCAATATTAATATACCAACAATTATTTCAATTTTCGACTGGCCAATTCATTACCACCGAAGATGCGCGAAGGGATTAAAGTTTGGCCACGGTGACCACTTAGGTACCATCAGGTGGCCCGTCTGCTTGTTCGTCCGGCATTAGGCCTTACAATTCTCGTCTCGCCTCGTATCACTTGTGGCTTTTCACTTATGCTTGAACAAATATTTTTTTAACAATTTTCAATGGACGTTTGTAGGAGTTGTACCATGAACAATGCGACTCGGTTTGCGTAATGTTCGCTTCGATCCCAAACTTCTCGGAATTCTACGTGGAGCTGGAGGGCAACAACGAGGGTGTGGAGTGCCTCCGCCTCCTCAACGAGATCATCGCGGACTTCGACGAGATCCTCGCCGAGGAGGAGTTCAAGTACATTGAAAAAATCAAGAGCACTGGTGCTACCTATATGGCCGCTTCGGGTAAGCTTGCTCTTTATTTAACACCTAAAATGCTGGTAAGTTCTGCTCATCAATAGGACATTGACGGGAACATGAGTCTCGTCAGATAGGTCTCGTCAGATAGATAGATCCTAGCAAGATTTCAAAGCAACGCACCTGTGATACCTCTGGTGTTGCACGTGTCCATAGGCGACGGTGACCACTTACCATCAGGTGGCCCGTAAGCCGGATTGTCTGTCCATATTATTAAAAAAACAAAGATCCTTAAAATCATTACCTATCGAACTTGTCTTAACCATAACTCATTCATACTAACTACTATCTATATACACAACGAATATAGATAAAACATAATATAATGAATATTTGGAATCTTGATGTTTTCCCAGGGCTAACCGTCGCCACAAGAGACCTTAGAGGGTATCGCCACGTGACCGCGATGGCCGACTACGCTCTGCGCCTCCGCGAACAGCTACAGTATGTCAACGAGCACTCTTTTAATACCTTCCGCATCAGGATCGGTAAGACGTCTAACAAATTATTACAGTGCGACTTGTGCGACAAAGTTATTTGACCCGGTGGCGAAAATTAGAACCAACTTACGTTTCTGTCGGACAGTCACTAGTGTGCTACTCGATTTTAAAAATAAAATTTCTTTATAAACCTTTTTCACAATAAATAAGTTTAAAAAAGCAGTCTGAAGAGTCTGATGCTCCAGGAAAAAATTATAAATTATAGGAGAAGTAGAAAAAAAGGACATGTTTGAATGTTATCAAATTAATTACAAATGTTTACATAACTCGCTTGAAGTTTATTCCGTTAGTTTTATTTATTTTAAAACTTTACTGGTAAATGTATTAGTAGTCACTGGGTCAGATCAGTTTGTGGCAATACTCGGCTATGCGAGGCAAAGCGAACGGCGATTTGTGGAAAATTTTACAGCTTTTTAATAACAAATACGAAGTATGTATGCCCCGCTTGCGCAAAATAGCTGCAGCTTCGCGATTAGCCGCGTTAAAGTTTGAAACTTGCGGCCTGACGATGCAGTAAAATCTGGCTTACATAGGTATCCGCGGCTGTGCTAAAGTCAATTATATTTAA
Organism: Dalla costala; assembly: GCA_018245355.1. Lineage (NCBI taxonomy): Eukaryota > Metazoa > Arthropoda > Insecta > Lepidoptera > Hesperiidae > Dalla > Dalla costala. The sequence continues at coordinate 11,032 of DWMR01000381.1, forward strand.
CTTTTTAAGTAGCAGCATTTTTCGAGTCATAAAATAATTTATATCGCCAATTTTTCAAATGATAAGCAGTCGATCGATTGCTTACAACACAATTTTTATTACAGCTGGCTTATATTGCAGCTCAATCAAACTAGGTACCTACTCAAGGTAGGTAGGTTATGATATACATAAATATTAGTTTTTGCATACGTACCTATATGTATAAATAACTTGTTATAAAAAATATAACATTTTTAACGTTTACTGGCGTCTGAATTTACCGTACCGTGCCTACTTGTGATGTGTTGCAACACATTTTTAAACAGTCCATTCGTTCTTGAAGTTGTTTTTCTGCATTAAAGTTTTTTACCGATCGCCCTCCGCGTTGCGTTCCACCTTTCTCGGAAGCCGCATATCTTGGTGAAATCAAAATTCAAAATTGTGCAATGTTAGGACCGATTGGTTATTCCGGCAGGCATCAACATCGGGCCGGTTGTGGCTGGGGTAATCGGCGCACGCAAGCCTCAGTATGACATCTGGGGAAATGCAGTCAACGTGGCCTCCCGCATGGATTCGACGGGCCTGCTGGACCACATCCAGGTATCAGCATACACAATGCCCTCCGCCACTATCTAAGCGTGCGATTGTGGTAAATAACCTATTGTATGTCGTGTAAAATGACTATTGAAACTGATTTTGGCAGAGCTACATGGTAGGCAGCAATTTTTCTGAGGACTCTATTGAAATTAGGATTCAGTTCGGAGCAGCTAATGCGATTCTAAATTAGCGAAGCAATTAGTGTTGAATCTGTTATTGAGTTATGTAGCAAGCGAATTTACTTTTCCTGTAGGTGACACAAGAAGTGTATGACATATTGGCGGCCCGCGGGTACCGGCTGCGATGCCGAGGCCCTGTGGACGTTAAGGGGAAGGGGAAGATGGTCACGTACTTCCTTGATGGCATCGGCGAAACCCAGATGAACAACGTTCAGGACCTGTATGCGGTTAGTAATGTTTTATATCTTCCTGTTCCCACCTTTATCCCATTTATTTGAGGTCATAATCATAAATCATTTATTGCCAGAAGATAGTATGCATATTGGTGTATAGTAAATACAAAGATTGTTCTTTATGTTCTGCCTCTTTAGGCATGCAAAACGTCACACAAGTACAGAACTCTAATTAATCAAAACAGTGTCTACCTACTGTCGGCTCAAAGTATTTCATGTTGCAATAAAATATAGCAGAGCTCTAGTAGGGTTGTTGCGGAGATATTATGAGATTAACCCATTATGAGCCACTCGAGAGCCATCCTGCGCGTATTTGGAAGCTTCGAGTGCCTACCTGGTGCAATGACCAAAGAAATCCAAAGCAATATCACGACATGATTGATTAACGCTCTCGAAGCATCACTTTGGAACTAAGCAGATATAGACAGGCAGATTCTCAAACAAAAGCCCATGGAATTTAAAAAGTTCGGTGGTTAAAAATGTGGTATTTTTGCAGGACCCACAACCATCGACATCTTCTGCGGGTAACTTCGTTGTAGTGGACATGGAGCCGATGAGCCCGCCACGCCAGCTAGACACCCTCTCGGAGGGACACACCGATGACGACGCCGGACCCTCATCCAGGGCCTCCATTCCACGAGGTAATTTAACTGCTTAGTGCTACAACCGCGGGACACGTGACTAACCACATACCTAATTACTCAACAGATACGACCGAAACTACATAGATATTTCCAATTTTAAAACATTTCGGAGGTGAGGGAGTTGGCCATGGTGAGAATACTTGCGTCCTCGTCCTATAACCCAGTAACAACGTATCTGAACAGTGACTATTATTTGTAATTCAAGCGTTCACCACAGTAAAATGAACTCAGCTAACTTTATTCATGTCAGCGCGATAATTTGTTTTACAACTCTACCTTGCTCTACAAAAATCTAATTTAACTATAAAGCGGTGTGCTAGACCAGAACTACACTTTGTATTGCAAAGTTCCAAAAGTGCGTTTGAAGAATTTGCGTTTGCTACAATAATATTGCATCTCTTTATTCACCACTATGGGACCAGAACCGATAGTGGGCATATCTAAAACCGCGACCCGACACATACTCAAAAGACATGCCTTAGAG
>DWMR01000382.1:0-13144 GCA_018245355.1 Dalla costala
AGGACTAACTGAAAGTGCTTTTTTCTATGGACTTTATTGAAATTTGGACAGTACATAGTCTGTCGGGTCAGCTAGTTTATTTAATAAATTTACAAAACCCTGTTAAGTTACAAAGGTAATAAGGAATAAAAAAATATTGTATTTGTTTACAGCATTTTATTTACCAGCACTGGTTCCTTATTAGGTACGATACTATGTTCGCAAATAAGTTTTACTCTACAAACGGCATCTTTAATACATCGCTTTAAATTTTAATAAGAATTCTTTGTTACATTAATAAATCCGAAAGCTTTTTTCACAATTCACAATCTGATGTCATCTTTAAAAAAATGAAACTACCAATTTTAAATACTAAACCTATATTTACAATAATAGGACTTATAAATAGTAAATTACTTAATTTATATAGATCTGTAGCGAGAGCTTCCTACTTCAGTTGCAATAATAGCACACCAAAGCAATAATCCTATAAGTATTTAAAAGTTTGCTAAAACCCATTTGAAAACAAAAACGTTAGTTAGTATAATTGCGAAAATACAGAATTTTACATAACATTTTATTTTAGGTAACTGTCACGAAACTTTTAAAGTAAACTTTAGATTATTAAATTTAGTCAAAGTGGAATTGAGATTTTAATCTAAAATGCTTTAACAGTCGCAGAGACATGTGCTACATCAACAGAGCGATGTGGACAGACGTCTGCGCAACGTCAAAGAAATGTTAGTATAGTTCCTTGGAACCCATTGAATTTTACTTATTGTTATCTGCGGCTATTTTTTTTATTACAAATCTTTTAACCACGGAAACTTAATCTAAAATTAAGCATTCTTATCCTATATTTACAATGTAGGTATAAAAAGGCAGTGTCAACCACGAAGCTGGCAAGATTAGAAAAAATATTTTCTAAATTTTAATATGGCTTTCGTAACAAAATATGGAAAATAGCTATGGAATCAAGTTTTTTGAAATGGTATTAAAGTGCAAAATGATGACAGAATTACAATAGGTTTAATAAAGTTTGGATATCACTTTCGGTTGCAATACAAAAATAAAAATATGAGTACCTTAAACTATTTAGAAATAATTTCTGCATGCATCATCTAGAGGAGTATTTTTTAATTATTTTAATAAAAACGAACATAAATAGGAAAATATTTCATAACGTCATAATACCAAGATTGTAACATGAGTACAAGATAAATACAGTTATGACAGTTTTAACTTTTTTCACTCTATAGGATTGAAAACACACAATATCACAGTTTCCAATACATTTACACAACGATATCCTATCTGGAAGAAATTTAATTAAACTACAAAAAATTTAATCACATCTCTCTACTACGACGAAATTGTTTAAAGTATCATTACTTGCTTTGTGACCATCGAAATCTAAATGGCACTCTCTAGTTGGTGACAAAACAATTTCCATTTATCAATTTTTTAACAAGCAAAATAGTCTTTGCCTCGTTGGCTTATAAAACATATTTTAAATGATCTTCGTCAGGATTTGATGCGATTATTTAGTTGTCTAATTTCTTGTCACATCTTTATTCTCCAATGTCGTTGTCTATTCGTGAAGATCTAATTCCAGTTTTGCCAGTCCATGGGTAGATTTCTGGGCAAGGTTGACATGTGCGCATATATCTAACACCCGATTTGTGCCAAAGATTGCATACTTTCGGATTGTTGCATTTCTTCGGCCGGTCCTGAAAGCATTATGATTACAAGTTAGCTATCTTCTCTCTTTTCTTTTATCTACTATCTCCTCTTATAAAACAGTAAAGCTGTAGGAATAATATTAATTATTAAATAAAATATTGGGTTACAATGCTTACCTTGTAGTTACACTGGAATGGTTGGAAATTATTTAGCCTGGAAATGGGAGTGGGATCACGAACCCATTGCAGAGCTTGCCAGTTAGTAACGATCCATACATCCTGCATTTTGTTGATGAAATCAAGGAACATGATGAACCCTTCCTTGTGGTGTGGCTGTGTGAACCAAGCTGCGTGGTAGAACAGGCCAAACGGTGCTCTGAAAAAGACACAGTGAGTTCATTAAAGCCTACTAAATGTTATACATGTTGTTATAAAAATTATGGTACTGTTTAATTAATTACATGTGTATTTTGTAATATATTATGCTATATACCTGTTTGTCGTATAATGCCTGTCAAAGTTTTTCAACAGCATTTTGTAAACACCTTCAGATTCAGGTGGGTTAGCGCAAGCGTCACCCATGGAGCAACGACCGCCATTTAAATCTTGCCACATCACCATAGGAACTTCCCAAACACCTTAAATATTATAAAAGATGAATTATTGGAGTGAATGCCCACAATGTACATTTGAAAATTGTTTTTATCATCATAATAATCTTTACCTGGATATGATTTGGTGGGACAAGGTGGAATCATACAGTCGTGGAATAGCTTATAGTCGAGCGTGTACGGCCAGCTCGGTGGTCTGTTTTCATAAACAGGCAGTGAGGAGTCATAAGTAAAGTTGGAATCGTACAACATTTTGAACATTTTATTTCCACCGACTGACAAGAATGGCGCTCTCATTCCTCGCACATCCTCTAGTTTGACACCACCGTACGCCGCTAATATTTCCCTCTGACCTCCTATTTCTCTGTTCCATTTCTTTTGGGAGAATTGTTCTCCAAAGCTATGGCTGTAATGTTATTAATTCGGATTATTATATAATTTTCCAAGTAAATAAAATAAATAAAACCATGCAATGCTAATAAAAGTGTATATAATAAACTGAATTCAATAAGATAAACCCCACCAAGACAAAGACAATTTAGAATAGTTTTAAGGATAGAGCATTTTGTCCCAGTATAAGAAAGAATAACACGAAATACCAATCGTTTAATGTGTATGTGCATCTTTGTTTTATTTGTGCAGTACTTCACAGTACATTTCTTGTCACTTACGAAATTGTGTGTGAGGCCATCTCGTGTCCCGCAGAGTATAGGTTCTGGACTTGACTGTAATCGGTCCATTCGTGGGAAACGTAAAATGTAGAAGAGATGGGGCAACCGTTGGGGTTGACCCGGCCCTTATCGAAGAGATCCGAGTACAAAACCTTATTCAGATCGTTTACTGAATCATCAAATGTCAGTATAACGATTTGTGGTACTGTCTCCACCGGTAAGTCGCCTGTTATATCGTGGGATGTAGGTATAGTGCATGTGGTTATTGGATGTGTAAGAACCGTGCCAGGAAAAGGAAAGAATATTAAGGTAGAGTAGGTTAAAGGTCAGTTATGATAGGTATAAAGGACGGAAGAATAAAAAGGAAGAAAAACAAAAAAAAATTAATGTCATTAGTAAGTACGACAGAATAGGAAGGAACATAATTTACCATAAGTACTTATTATCATATAGATGGCCAAGAATAATGTTAATAGCCATATTATGAGCTCGAACTAAACTTCACACGCATTTGAATAAAAAAACATCGGGTGAATGTTGAGCTCAGGCACAAAATGTAGATAAAACAACAATATTTTACATATATACCAAGATTTTTAGAGATTCACTTCAATAGCTGAAGCTTGTATCTTCCAATTTTTAACTTACGATACGGTATGTGAAGCAAATTCGTGGCCATCTGCATAAAGATTTTGGATTTGACTATAATCTGTCCACTCATGGGATACATAAAAAGTGCCAGATATAGGGCACCCATTTGGATTGACTCGATTTCTTTCGAACAGCTCTTCATAGTACATTTTGTTTAAGTCATTCACCGCATCGTCGAACGTTATCAGTACCATCTGTGGTACTTCGCTGACCGGTAAGTTTCCTGAGATATTTAGTAAACTTATTTAAAACAAGCATCTTAGCTAAAACGCACATTTGAGAAAATAAATCATAATAGATGGGTTTTTAAATTAAAATACTTCATGCTACCTTAAACGTGGACGTCTGTTGGCATGACAATGCTTGCTGGGTAGATCAGTTCCAGTGAAGTTGCCTTTATATATTTCTGCCGTCTTTTCAGTTTTAGTTCATAGAGTGTGCAAGACAGCGGTATTACGAGAACATATCAGGTGTCCAAGTAAGGTCTCAAAAGTTTGCAAAACATCTGTGACCCACTTTGATGTTCATACTTTGATATTGATGATTGTTATCCATTGGCTGATATCAGTAGGAGCTACTTCGATCCCATTTGAATAAAATCCAAAGAAACAACAAAACTATAGGACAATCATACCTGGAATTTCCTTGCCACCACAATAACAATCAGGTAACAAGCAAACATCTTTTCTGCATTTTGCAGCAGTCTTGTCAGGCGTTGGCTGTGGATATACTGCCGATGGTCTTCTAGGTGGGTTTGCATAAACGTCCACAAACTCGGTTGTTTTAGTTACTATAGCGGTTGAAGGTTTCAGCGTCGGGCGGCTGCGACTGCTCAAAAAACAACATTTTTCAAGTTTTATCAATAGTTATTTTACGCAAAACTTTCGTGTGATTGTTATGCAGATGATAAAAAATATGAATGAAAAGCAAAGATCTTTCGCAATATTCACGAAAAACATATTTTGTGATAGCCAGTAAAATTCAGAATAAAACATGAAAGCATGAGCGAATTCTTTAAATTTTTAATTTCTAACGTTGGTGGTGTTCCCCTATTCGGAGCCTGCTGTGGTGTCTCAGACACGCTTCCGGTAGTGTAATGTGCTGATCCCCGACCACGAGTCGAACTCGGCCTGCAAGAATTAGGAGGAACGTTAGCAACATTTTATATACTGAAATACTTTATTAGTATGCGTGGTTTAAAGGTCAAGCAAAAGATTCTGAAGAATCTTTGAGTATTTTGTTTCATATCATTAGTTTCGTGACAGGGTGATAAAACTGATTGTAAAAATAGTTAATTCAAGCATTTTGAAATGTTGAACAAATTAGGATTACTTACGGTTCGCTGGCCAAAAATATATTTTTTCTTTTATAAACAAAAAACAAATGCATGCAAGCAGCATACCAAAAATTTTTTTGATATATTCATTGTGATTGTGGTGCTCAGACACTAAATGAGTTGCAATGTTGTGCAGATAAAACAATATAGCTACATTGAGGAACTTTCTAACAATTTATACAATTCAAATACAGACTACTACAAGTACATATAAAATACATTGCCAATAGAATGCAGGAAGTGGAAATGGTAACGTCAGGAGTTAACAATTCAGAAATTCAACTCGACCGACTTGAAGTCCCCCAATGAGAAAAGAATGCTAAGCGACAGAATTTAGCAATGGGTGCTATTAAACGATATCATAGAAAGATGGTCATCCTCATGCTAGTTACTTCGCGATGCGGAAAGTAAAGTCTTGTAGTAGACGAAGCCTCCACCCTCCATTAATAGTTTATGATGATAGTATTTCCAGGCTACTTATACTACTGGCCGGTGAGTAAAGTACCTCTGGTATTTGATTTCGTTGCATTTTGGATTCGCTTGCAGACTGTTGTCTGATGAGCAATTGGACGACGATTGGTAACTCCTGCGTCCACCTCCTGGATTTTTCGCAGCTAACTTTATGGCGGGATTGACTCGCGAGGCTCGCGGTGGGAAGGAATAACTCTTAGTCGTCGGAGTGGTCGAAGCCTTCACAGTCGTAGTCAATTTAGTCGTACTGGTTGTCGAAGCAATGTCTTCAACGATTATATTCAGTGGTAAATGTTGCTCAGTTGCAGTCAGTGGAATTAAGTTTTCATTGTGTGTAACTGTCTGATTTGTCGATTCCTTGTCTAAGTTATCGGGGGTTTTCTGATGTATTTCTTCGTTTAATATTTTATGATATTTGCGAGATTTATCTACATCGTGATGATTTACTTCCGGACGAGATTTCGATTCATAAGAATAATCATGGTAAGTTTTGGAATATTCGTTAATAGACGAACTTTCTAACATAGCTGGGGTGGTTTCAGGGCTAATAATTACAAATTGTTTATTTGTTAACGATGGTGTCACGGGAGAAGTAGCTGTTGAATGGTCATTGTTTGACTTATCATAATTATCTGCAAACCTTATAGTATCAACGCTGGATGGAATATATTCAGTAATAGTGGGTTCTGTGATAATTTGAACTCGTTTAAGATTACTTCTCAGAGGTTTCTCATCGCTGTACTTTACTTTTTTCTTTTGAAATCCTATATTTACGATTTTTTCTTCGGGTTTCGATGTTGATCTTGGTGATGATGAAGAATACTCAAAATATTTGGGAGTAGAAGAAAAGTTGTTGAAAAATGATTTAATGACATTTTTAACTTTACCATTGAAAACTTCCGTGGTCTGATCGGGTACAACCTCGTCTACTATTCGATAACTATAATAAGAAGGTTTGCGTTGTGTAAAGTTCTCCGTTTGTATAATTGGTAGAGCTATCTGTCTTTGCGTAGTAGTTGTAAACCGTGTTGTAGAGGTGGAGCTCGTGGAGTAATCTGGTGCCAAATCTTGTTCACTATTGATGTTCTTCAAATTATCAAGTGATCTGTATGGCGAAACAAATGGTTCACCGTTAACCAATTGGTCTACTTGTTGCCACTCCGGCGATTTTTCAATTTCTGATATATTTGAATGAATATCAGATGTTAGGACTGTACTTGTATTTGCGTTCCTTAGACCATTTTCAATTAGTGCTTCTGTATTATCATCACCATCATCACCATTTTCATTGAAGTCTTCATTATTTAATGAGAATGGTGTTGGACGTTTGATAACAGTTTTAAGGTAGTACTTTGTGGCATCTGTGGAAGATGGCAAGGTACTTGTCCTAACCCTAGGTTTATCAGTATTTTGTCTGAAAGATGTTCGATCGTATACAACAGGTTCCTCTTCTTCTATTACTTCAGGTATTATATCTTTTCTTCTTGAAGATATGTATGGTTTTGTGTTTTCTTTTGCATTGTATTTTTCAGGCTTACTTTCTACAATTGGTTTATGGTTTTCATTTTCTTTATTGGTATTATAATAATACCTATCTGGGAGATGCTGAGTGCGTTCATTATTTCTAATGTTTGGTAAATTTTTGCTTGTTGATTTATCGTAGGTATCAAAAGGTCTTGTAATAACGGTTAAGGTATAGGGGTTTTTAGTGTTATTAAGATTTCGTCGTATTGAAAATCCCGTAGTTAATGATATCACCTTATTACTATCATTATTAGAGGTAGTCTGTACAACTTCGACCGGTATGTTATTTGAATTGTTAGTCACACGAGATGGATGTCTTCGGCTTGGAGGCCTTTCAGTCGTCGGTAAAGTGTCAGCCAATCTACGATTATTATCAGTCCTTTCAAAGGGTTTTGCTAAGGATGAAACGTTTATTATTTCTGAGGATGTGGGAAAAGGAAGAGAAGAGGAGTCGTCAAGAGAATTTTTGTATGAAGAGGATTGAGGACTGCGTAAAGGATTTTCATCTGTAGATGATCTGTTGGATACAAAGCAAAAGAAATCTTTCTAATTCAAGCATCAAACTGTTTTCACTCAGTTAAATGATCACTATTCGTTTTTTTAATTCTAAATACCTAATTTGCTACATACAATGCAAGGGTATGTACAAGTGAATTAAATATCGATAATGGGATATTAGAAAACATAATCTATATTAGTCGCTATAAAAGGAGAAAAAGATACCACAAAAGCAAACTCATATGTTGATATTATGTCATATAAAAGTAATAGGGAGAAGACGAATATAAGAAAGTATACGGAAGTTTAATGAAATTACGTACAACCTTTAAACTGATAATATGTTTTAGTACCATACAAGACCCAAATTAACGTTAGTTCAGGATGTTAATCATCATCAGTTTATAGGTCGTGGTTCAAATGTATGAGTATGAACATTTATGTAAATGTAATGTTTGAGGTGATGTAGTTACGATGACTCAAATGATAGTTATTGACAACGGACGCATGATTCAAGCGTAAATGAGTATCATACACACGTCCTTAAAGGCTTTCTTTTGTAGTACCTTGAGGTGTGTCTAGACGGGGTCATTGCTTCGGTGAAGAGTGCAGTGGTTGGGCGTTGTGTGGTGGTAGTGCTTGTGCTAGTCGTAGGAGGAGTTGTGCTTTGGGTAGTAGCTTCGTATACAGTCGTCCTCACGCTGCTCGGTATATGATGTTCATATCCCAAATCATTACCTTCGCCCCTGGATTGTCCGTAATATTGTTAAGTTTTTAAGCTTGTTTACGCAATTTCCAAGAAGTGAAAGATAGAAAGGTATTGGGTTAAAAAGTTCAATTGAAAAACAAAATTACCTCGTTGATTGGCGAACGGCTGTTTGGTACTGATTGTGATTGCTTATCTGAAAACAGATAACACACAAAAAGTGTAACTAGCTATTATAGGAGCGATGAGATTTCCTGTAAAAATTAAAATACACAAAGTATGTAATGTAATTGATTAGAAAATAACAGATGTTAAATACCTGTCCTTGAATAAGAGCATCGTCGTAGTCATCGGGGGACACGGGCCTTGGCGTGTAGGTCTCCACGGGTCGTCGTGCTGGGGGTGGGGTCCCACGGTAGGTCTGCTGGACTGCCGGTCGGAGCGAGGCCGTGTTATATTGCTGCACATAATCTGCCAACACCATTACCGACCGCCCGTTAGTGTGTTACTTCCATTCCCCGTGTCGATTCAATCAGGTCAATTCGTAAAGTTTTACGTGATAATTTAGTACAAGTTAATATCGTATATAGAATTGTTTATTTTAAGTATATTTACAACAATATTGCTTAATTGTGTTAATTGGTAGATCATGTTAACCTAGTAAGTAGGAAATATTAAAAGTTCATCATCACCAATCCATCACTGACTAATCTTCTTACGTCATTTTAGTAACTCAGAGACCCAGTCCCGTGAACTCAGTAGTTCCGATTCAAATTACTTGGTACGTAAACAATTATTGCGTTCATGAAATTATTAAGGTTGACATGCCGTTATCAATCAGGTTTAAAGTAGGGGATGTTTTAAAAATGATTTCGTGAAGTGAAGTTAAGAATTTTAAACTTCATAAATATAATAGTTTTGAGATTATTGAAGGACTGATCTTATTATTATTAATCTGATTAGACTTATTTACTTAGACTCTGACGTGTTTACTTACCTGTATCTTTATATAATTCACCATCTTCATCATAAACAGCGTAATAGGGGTCGTATTGATCAGGACTATAATTGTGGGACCCATTATAAAGCATTTTTGGTCGCGGACTTGCTGAATACGACGAAGGTGTCACACTCTCAGTAGGTTCCAGACTAAAAACATAATATTTCAATCAAGATCGCTAGTAGCTGTGAAATTGCTATATACAAAGCTTCTTGTATTAAAATGTATAATGAGTCGTTTTAATAAGTCCGTTCAAGTCAACGTTAGTCCCGTCAAATGTTCCAGAAAGTAAATTAGTTTGTCACATTTCAATAGAAGGTTTGCGAATAACTTTGTACAATAGTTGCTGAAGAGTAGTTAGTGTAGTGCGGAAAAAGGTATAGATTGTAGACTTAAAAATACAGTTAGTCTTTACAGTCTTTTTGTCTTATTATTTATTTTACCTGTTAGTTCTATCGTCATGTTTAGTCTTTGTGTAACGAGTCTCTTGCTTGTAGTTGTCACGAGGAGTTGTAAATTTCATTTGTGCCACAATGTTTGGGTGTCTTATTAATCCTTTAGGTTGTTTGTTAACGTCATTGTCATCTTTAACAGTAGTCGGCTTAGCTAATCTATGCCTAACTGTATAAGGTCTTAATGTAGTTTGATTAAGATATTTCGGAGGTCTTAATGTATTCGGATTATTTTCATAGCGAATAGGTTTCCTTAAATGTATTTTAGTTCTGTTACGTGGGTTATGGTGCATGACATCATAACTTGAAATCTCAGGACGCATCAAGATAGATGAAGTAGAAGTCATAAAATTCATCATATTAGGAACAATGTTTCCGTTTATAGGTCTAGTAGATTCTTTGAATGGCGATTTTGTAACTACGGAAACGTCATTGAGGTTTTTAGTAACAGTTTCTGGTTTGAAAGGTCTAAACTTTGCTGGGCGATGGCCTAAAGGACGCGAAGATTTAACATTCGATGGATTTCCGCCCGAATTATTTTCAGTTGAATCGTCATATTCTTGGTAATTTTGTGCCATTAGTGGTCGTTGTGGTTTCACTTCGGTGCTTGGCATATATTTCGGCTTTACTGGCGGCTCATAATAATATTGTTCATCATCTTCATCATAATAGTAATCAATCATTTCCGGAGAAGGTTTTGGTATGAGCTTACGTGTTGAAGGTGTGTTTGTTGTAGAGGAGATAAAACTATTATGATTATTATTTTGGAAATAATTGGGTCTCAATGGTTGCACAAGTAAATTTTCTGGTTTTAAGTGCTCGATAAATGGAGACGGTCTTAGAGTAGGTTGCAAGGTTACTTGAGTTGAGGGAAATTTCCAGTAATGTTGAAGGGCAGAAAGTTGTTGATTGGTCAAAGTTGTAGGTTTAGGTGTTGAATACGTGAACAATGCGAAAGGATTTTGGGGTTTACCAGAGGATAATAAAAATGGCTTATTTGTGGATAAAAACTGTTGCTGAAGATTTACGTCGTTATTAGGTATCACCAATAGTTGATTTTTTGATGTTGAATACGTCACTGGCGAACCGGTTGGAGTTACAAAATAATAGTTTTTTTTTGTAACGGGATGTAATGGCTGAGCTTCAATTTGCAACTTCAGTGTAGGAATAGTTTCTCGATTCCCAATTGAAATGGGCTTATTAAAGTTGTACGTTATTGGAAGCTGACGGTCATCTTTGAAATTCGGTGGTTGTAGCTTAGGTTTTAAAGTCTCTAAAGGGGTACCAGAATCATGTTGTTGTTGATTTTGTTGTTGTTGTGAGTGCATATTTATATTTGTGGATGGATTTTGCTGATGATTCTGCACCACTGGACTTTGATGGGTTGGTGTTAATTTCTGGACAAGCTGTTGAGATTGTTGAAACTTATTTGTTGTTGAACTGAAATAGTTTTGGCTTGGACTTACAGTGTTACTAAAGCCATTTGGTATCGTAAATGGACGAGGTGTACTGATGCCTTTATAATTAAGAGTTGGTGAACGTAGTCCTGATGTTGAATATGAAGCCGTGGTTATTTCTGGAGGAGCATTAATTACTTTAAGTGCGTTATTATGAGTGTTTTTGGGTTTTGATGTTGTTATTCCAATTGCTGTGTAGTGATCATTCCGTAATTTTTCTAGAAATGCATCAAAGTCAAAATCAGGTTTGGCAAATGGATTTTCAATATCGGCATACTTATTTCTGGGACGCGTGTAACCATAAGGAGGATTTGGAAAGTGGTGTTGAAACAGTTTTTCGTTGTCTTCAGAAGTGTCGTCTTCAGATGATTCCTCATCACTGGCATCATATTGATCATCGTCATAGTGATCATCGTTGTAAGTGGGTATGTCATCATCTTGATGTTGATTTATTTTGACATTCCTGTTTGATTCGCTCTCTATGTCACTCTCTTTAGTATTTTTTATTTCAGGGTTATTTTGATAGTTGAGAGGTCTACGTGGTGAAGTTGATACGGGAATTGGCTTGCCAGTAACAAGAGTACTAGAAAAATGAGATGAATCCGGAAATGATATAACATTGGGTCGACTTAATGATGATACGAATTGTGACGATAGCTGCTTATTATTTTGAACGGGATCATTATTATAAAATCCGCCAGCCAAAGCTACAAATGGGTTGTCATTGTTCAAAGACGATATTGGGGGACTTTTCGTTATGACTTGAGTGTTCATGGGGTTATTGGCCGGTTTCTGTTTAAACGGGTCAGGTAAACTAGGTTTAAAAGGGTTTTGTGCTTGAGACTGATATGCTACGAACGGATTCGCCGTTGAATATAAATTAGATTCAGAAACATATTGTTGTTGAACAGCTCCGTTATAATTGCTACTATAAATTGGTTGGAACTGATTATTTTGTATGTTAGGATTATAATTTGACTGTTGTAGGTTGACAAATTTAAATGGCTTGGTATTAGGCCACAGTTTTCCTTGCGATTTCTGACCATTTTTCAAATAATATCTAATCTGTCTCTTTCCCCGTTCTGATTCATCTTGATTGATTTCATCGTCATCGTCATCTCGAACTCTTTCACCATCCATCTCTGTATATTCCATTTCTGCATCATTGTCATTTCTTTTAGAAATATTATCTGCTGCAGTATTATTTTGGTTTTGACTTGAACCTAACTTTTTGTCAGTTGTTTGTCTTTTTATTCTTATAAGAGTTTTGTTTGTCACGTCATTAACAATAATTTCATTTAATTTAACGTCTACTAGTCTGTCAGATGTTTTGGTCACATTTTCACTTACGTCTTCACTGAAATATGATATAGTCAAAAATTTATTTAAAAGTAAAATTTTGTATGATATATATTTTGGTAAATTATGATAAAATATATATATATTTTATAATTATATATCATATTTACCTATATATTTGCGGAGCTTGTGTAATCGATGCAGTTCTTCTTTCGTCTACTTGGGTTCCAAATGAAAAAGATCCAATTTTACTGTTTTGAGAAATTGAAGCCGGTATTATGTTAGAATTTAATGTTCTACCAGAGCTAATAACTTGTGAAGCATAACCATCTCTATCCTTTTGGACCTGTCCAATTGTTGATGGCTGTCCTCTGTATACGCGCTGTTGCCTGTCGCTTTCAATTTCTTCAATTGGTGGTAAGTCGTCGACTTCGGCGTACAACTGTTGTTGCTGAAAATATGGAAACATACACATTAGGCGTTTAGTAGGTACTTAAAACAATGTGTTAGACAATGCAGTAAATGCATTTTAGACTTTTTTGAAATTCCTACATCGATATTCCAAAATATAATCCATAATCCATATCCATAGATTATCATAGATTTATCATAGATTAATACCATATTATGACGGTAAGGCATTCAATCAAATCAAACCTTTTCGTATTCATCGCGGTTGAATTTCGGTTGTCCTCTTGATGTGATAACTGGGTTTGGCTGCGCTCGTGGCGGAGGCGGGGGCGGTGTGCGGCGCGGGGGCGGCGGAGGGGGCGGGGGCGGCTGTCTTTCGGCAAGCCGTTCCAACTC
>DWMR01000383.1:0-13131 GCA_018245355.1 Dalla costala
AACATAAGAACACTATAGAAGACACAGTACAAAAGGCGGTTTTATCGCTAAGGAGCGATCTCTTCCAGACAACCTTTGGGTAGAAGACAGAATAGAAGAGAAGGTAAAGCAGGGTGTACAAATATGAAGGTCTAATAAGATAGTTAAGAATAATTACATACACGATATTGGTGGGTAAGTAAGATGTACAGAAAACATACCTGCACTACACGATATCGTTAACAACAGAAGGTGTCATCCCGCGAATACACCATAGAAAGTGTATACATACTAATAGCTCACATACAAAATTATCGTCTCTCGACTTCGACAGACTGTAATATCGTGTATTGTGTAAACGCTCGAACTTCAACAATCAGCCCTACTGGCTATTATGAGTTTATCATTTAAGCGACCGATAGCGTTTATGAAGGTCACATAATTTACGCCTTACCTTTTCTTTTATTCTGTTATCTACCCCAAGGTAGCCTGGAAAAGAGATGGAGAGAGTCGTACTGTGTCTTCGATAGTAATGTTATGTCTATGGATGTGGTGCAATTACTTCGTGTGTACAACAATAAAAAGAGAAATAAACAATATTGTGTATTGGTGCAGATACGACGCGACCGCCTCGCGGGCGCGCGCGCCGAGCTTCGGGCGCGGCGCTTCGCGCAAGCCGTACGCTGCGCAGGAGCACTACGACCCTGCGGAGTACGCGGCAGATAGACGGTACAGGTACTCTATAATTTGTAGTGTTTACCTTGGAACCCGCGTCCCTAATGGACCCAGAGATGACGACCAACATTTGTGATCCATAGCATTTTGCATTTATTTGCAATAGCATTTTGCAATAAATAGCATTCCATAGCATGAGAGCATTTAAAAAAATGTCATCAAATTTTTTTTCCGTTTAGGAGTTATAGGTGACGAAATTGTCTAATAACTGTACTTTTATAATGCCGGCAGACATACAAAAGTTTAAAAAATAATTAAACTGAGCTGCTTTGTTACAGTGCGGTAAATTTTTAATTTTTTTTGAGTATGCGCTAACGCTAGATGCTACGCGCAAAATGTCTAAAAATAAAAATTTTCGTAATGAAATGACCAAATCTACGTACATTTATAATATCAGAAAAATCCTGATATTTGACACAGCCGAAATGGGCCCCACGGGCTCTAGACACTGATCGTCACTGCTTACCTAGTCGGGTTCAGGTTCATTTAATCTGAAGATTTAATACGGATTTGACGGAACGCGATGAAACACAGTTTTTTTCGTGAGCAATTTTAAGGAATGTTGACATATTGACCTAGAACAGTGATATACCTAGTCGATTGTTGGTATTTATAAATTTCAGTAGGTAAAAAAACGAATTATATCATAAAATAAATGTAATTCAATGATATTTAATGAAAAAAAACCCCGTGGAATGCCGGGATATGTCGGTTACTGAAGTTGTCTGATTTAGACTCGGGTCGGGAAATCGATGCGTTATAAACATAAACAAACCATAAAAAATGGTTTCTAGGATTTTCACCAACTGACTTGAATTTGTACACCAACTACGTATTATTCAACCAATTGACTCATTTTATTATTTGTGAATTCTTAATCAAACTACAAACTGCGAGTAAAGGTATAATATGTTCATGTTACACCTGGCTGTTTACAAGTATTTATTGCACGACCGTGTCTGCATTAGCTCAAAGTGTTAGTTAATAAGGTTTTAGTAATATGGTTTTTGAATTGGTATTTATACACTGAACTGCAATCCACATGATTAATTACAGTGTGTTTATGGTTTCGATATTTTCTCCATTCAGGGTATACGATGAATTAGGTTCCAGCCCACAAACCGACGAGGCGACGTTAGAGGAACGATTGCAATCGGTCGTCGGGTCGCCGCATCGCGGGCATCGGCATCGGCGCGACTCCAGCCCCGAGGATCAAAAGCATTCCAAGGTGAGCGCTCTGCCGTGCCAGGCGAACTCCTGTCCCATTAAACGAGTCCCATATTTGCATATTACAATAAATATATATATATATTTTTTTTATAAATTTGCTGTTGGTGTCCTTTCACGCTGCAACAGAGGGACGGACGGATTGAGGTGATTTTGAATGGCTTGACCAAAAATATAATGATGCCAAAATTCTTCATCAACAAGTCTCTAAGAATTGTATGAAAAAGTTTTTATTAATTTCGACCATCTTCCGCTGAAGGGATTTTTTTCCTCTAATACAATGAAATGATAAGGACGTAAAACTGAGTCCAATAGGATAATAAAAAAAATGGTGAATTACATTAAATTCTTTGAAACTAACGCTTGACCAAAAATCAAAATAAGGCAAAATTGTTTTCACAAAAAAACTTGAAGAAGTTCCTAACATGGTTTTGCTGTATCTGTTATAGTTTCAGATTTCCCCTAACAGTCCCATTTAAAGGAAACAAAAAAAACTTTGTATATACATTACATTATATTAAATTGTAACAACAATGATGGTATTTTGTTCGACGCAGGAACGACACCGGAGCGTCGGTGTTGCATCGCGACGCTCGAGGTCGGGTTCTCGGGGCGACCGGCACGCGCCGCGCCGTCGCCACCGCCGCCGCCGCGACGGCTCCGGCTCTCGCGCTGGCACTCCGCTGCGCGACGAACCCGACGCGCCTCCCAGCGAGCCGCGCCGCCCTCCTCGGGACCGTCCGCCCCTTCCCATGAGTCTGCCTTTACCAAAATTCGCCGTGCAACTGCTTCGCGCCGCGCCCCCCGTGCCTCGCCAACCTCCGGCGCCGGCACCTGCGCCAGACTCCCCGCCTCGCCCACCCTCCGCGTCCTCTTCCAGTGCAGGCTCCGCACCCCATTCTCCTTCCCTCGAGGAGCGCATTCGCTCACTCGACGAGAAGTATGAGAAGTGGAGTGGCTCATCTCGAGCGCCCTCTGACGCGCCCGACCGAACTCGTCTTCGCCACCATCTACTCGAGGTGGATATCAATGAGGTGAAGCCTTCGGAGGTGGTCCGATCGCTGCTCGCGAAGCGCTCCGTGTTCGACGAGGATTCTGAGCGACTGGAGGGTGCAGTGCGAGCGCCTAGCCCGGTCGGTAGTCCGAGGGCGCGGGGTTCGGCACCGATCCCGCGGGCCTTGCGTTATCCTTTTCCGACGCATGCTCCGCCCGAACCAGATGCTAATCCTGAGCTAACTGAGCGCCTTGAACGCTCTGAGCGCTTCGAACGGCCAGAGCGCCTCGAACGCGCAGATCGCTCAGAGCGCCACGAACGCTCCGACCGCCTTGATCGTCCTGAGCGCCATGAACGTCCTGAGCGCTTAGAACGCTCCGACCGCCCAGTCGATCCGCGCCTCGCACGCGCTGATCGCCCTGAGCGCCCCCCGCAGCCCGACCGGCTCCTCAAGGTGAACGAGGCCGACTATAGAATCGAGCCCCGGGCCCGACCGAGAACGCCGTCTATCGACAAGCTTCAAGTGAACATCTGCGAACCGAAGTCCGTCCAAACTGTGGAAAAGGACCGATCATCTGATTCAGATACGAAAATCGACCTCGGAAGACGACGACGTGAATCCTGCTGCGGAAAAGATGAAAGTTTCAACTGTGTTAATCCAGAAGATATCTTAGAAGCCCTTCGCGAGGACCAGGACGCTGATGCCATCGCCTGTCAGAAGTCCCAAGATGGATCTCAAGAGAAGCAGAGCTCAAGTCTAGGGGATAAATTACTGAGCCTGCAAGTGTTAAATAAATCTCTTGATGATCATCGTGAGGGTTGTTCACCTTCAGAACCCGGAGATTTACCTAAATCAGAATTAGACTATCGACTTGAGGATAAAACGAAATCGTCTTGGATCCAGAGCAATAAACAAGAGAGAGTTGTACAGTCGGATAAGTCATTCAAAGAAGTAAATGAGGGTAATTTTCTTCTATGTGAATATAATTCCAAACTCGAATTACCTCCTAAGGATGGTCACAGAACTAAAACTTACGAAAATAAATCGGCGGAAGCCAATACTCAGTTGAAAAATGATATTGAAAGACACAAGGAAACTTCTCTTCCGAATCACCTCGATGAAGAGATTCTTTCTTTTCGTATTAATCTACCGAACCACTTGAATGCAATGAATACAATAGATCAAGTCAATAAAATTCATGAATCCAGCCATGAAATAAAACACCATGAAAGGAATGATAAAGAATCGAATAACCATATACAAATTGAAAAATTTCAGAAAGATAAATTCGAAAAGGAAAATGTTGAATTTGGGAAATCTCACGAGGTACAAAAACAAGTTAATAATGATTATTTTCACGCTGATAAAAAAAATATCGAATGTGAAAAAAAACATGATGACAGTGGAAAAATCGAACGTGATAAACCAAAACAGAACAAAGATAGGTTAGAAAAAGAAAAACATGACACCGAAAGAGATAAATTGAAAGCCCCAAAAAATACCAAGGCTGATAAAAATGAGAAGGAAAAGAAATATAAGGATGAAATAAATTCTCACAAATCACACTCAGATAAAACTAATAAAAAAATCGAAAAAGATCCAGAAAAGACTGATGATAAACATCGCGAATCTGATAAAGTAAAGCATGTTGATGAAAAGTCATTGCGCCACGAAAATCATAGAAAAGATAGGCATGAAAAAGAGAGATCCAAAAGTAGTGCAGATTCAGAATCATCCAATAAGAACAAAAAAGAGGATAAACATAAACACGAACGATCTAAGAAAGAAAATAGTGAGGTAAAGCGTGATAGTAAAAAAGATTCTGAATCTGTTAAGAGCCGAAAGTCTTCCAAAGATGAATCTTCTAGAGATCTTTGTCGGAAAGATTCAACTGATTCCTCAGCGTCACGAACATCTCACGATTCTTCTAAATTACGGGATTCAGACAGTATAGACATGAGAGATGAAAGCCGACCAAAAGTTAAATCATGTCATGAAACTTCCAACAAGCATGAACTTGACAATGAAACAGCTAATATTAAAGCTATAGACTCGACAAAATCGGAATTAAAATTGAAAATCAAATCAGAAAATAAAGAAGAAAAAGATCCAGACCAGCTTTTCAAAGTTAAGTGTGAAAATAATCAAGAGAGCTCGTTGACACACCAAAAACATAAAGCAGAAAGTATAGAAAAACAAAGACATTATTCTTTTGATTCATCAGGGTTAGAATCTAAACGTAAAGAGCGCTTAAATTCATGTTCTAGTTTACCATCTAATATTGGTCATAAACGTAGAATGTCTTCTCAGGAAAGTCTGGAATGCTTCAACGATGAGAATAAAAAGACTAGAAGTGAGGTTAAATGTCCTGACCGAAGGGATTCAAAAGATTCCCGAAGTACGGACAGACACAAAACAACTAAATTTAATAAGGGCCACTTTGCAAAAATAATAGAAAGTAAAACTAAAGACGATAAAAAGAATCAAGTGAAGCCGCCAGATGACACATTAGTGACACTGAAAGATGCAGAAAATAAAGAGCCACTTAGTTCTGAAAAAGTTAAGAATGCAAACAAAGAAGATACTGTTGAAAACATTTTATCAAACCCAGGCACCCAAAGTGAAGTATTACAAAATGATTTCGATTTTCTTGCCACTTTAGAATTGCGCTCAAGCGAAGAAGATGAAAAACAAAAGGCTTTGAGAAAAGAAATGAAAGAAAAGAAAAGGATCCAACAGCTTCAACAGATTCAGGAACTTCAAATGCAGCAAGATGCGCTACAACAAGCAGAACTGAACAAAATTAAAGACGATAAAAAGTATAAAATTGATGATAAGAAAAAAGAACTAGCCCGAGAGAAGCGTATGTCAACCGACAGAAAAAGTAAAGATGAAAAGATCGATCTTATTAAGCGCAAAAACCGTAAGCAAGTTCAAAGCTCTGATACGTCCGATTCTGATGAACCAAAGAAACACTCCATTTTTGATATTGTAGATGATGGACCCACATATATTTCTATGTATGATAAGGTGAAGGCTCGTTCTTGTAAAAATATGCAAAAACAAGAAGAAGAAAAGCGACAGGAAAAAATTAAAGCCAAGTTCAGCCAGTTAAAACAAAGCAGAGCTAAACGTGAGGAAAAGAAACGGTCCAGTTGGGATGAAGACAGCGATTCGGAGCATGACAGACGTAAATCCCACAAGAATTCTATGGACAGTTCCTCAGAAGACGATCATGTTGTAATTAACAACAAGAAACGCGATAAGTCACATATGCCAAACATAGATGATGATCGCCTCAACTGCAATGACTATTTGAGTGCCCCAAGTAATGAAGAAGATTCCCGAAATAAATTATCACGTAAAAACTCTAGGTCTCGGATTATGTCTGATTCATCAGATGATGATATTTCCAAAAGAAATTGTTGTAAGAGTCCCGGTTTTATTAATAAAATTAAAAAAGAAAATCTGTCAGATTCGGAATCAAATTTATCTAAAAGTAAAGATTGTGATGGTCTTCCAAAAGAGTCCAGTGAAGATAAAATGAAACGGACATCCTTATTAAATTTATTTGGAAAGAGTGATAGCGATGATTGCAAAGTCAAATCAAACTTAGACAGCGAAAATGATTATAAAGTTTTATTCCCAAAAACGATCCCCAATGAAATGTCTTCTGAGACTGAATCCGTTTCGTCAAACAGGAATATGAATGAACAGCGTAAAAAGCATAAAAAAAAGCAGAAAAAACACAAATTTTCATATTCCGATGAAGAATTTAAAAATGAAAACAGTAATGATGGAATGGAAAGCGACATGAAACACAAATATGTTGAAAAAAACAGAAGACATGTGAACAAAAAGGATAGACGCAAAGATAAAATCCGTGAAAGTTTCGATGCAGATGATGTACGCGATGAAAAGAAAATTAAAAAAGAAAAGAAGTCTCCTGGACATGCGTTTGATATGGGCTCGGAGATTACGTCTAATAACAAGAAAGATGGTAAAATGGAGGACATATTTGGACCACTATCAGATGAATCAGACAAAGAAAGTAGCAGTTTGCCCAGTAGTAAATTAGAATTTGTATCTCATAATTATGAACCAATCCTTAGTACGAATGATAAACTAATTCCAAGTAAAGAAGATATAAAACATAAAGACGACATAAAACGGAGAAAAGAAAGAAAGCGGAAAGAAAAGCGCTACTTTATTCGAGAAGATGACAATAGTCTAGACGTTGATGCCGTCAGTAAAGCTATTGAAGCTCGATTGTTTGCTGATACTTCCATCAACGATGAAACTCGGATGAGAGTGGAATCAATTATTGATAATCTTTCAAAAACAAATCATAGTGATGATCAATATGTGGATAGTATTAAGTGTGACGCTAGCAAAATTTTGGACAAACATGCAGAGCGATTTAAGAGGGAGAATAGAGATAAAGAAAGAAAAAAGAAGAAAAAGAGAAACAGAGAAGACCGACAAAGTCGTAAAGAACATCATCACTATTATCATAATGACAAAGATGACATTTTAGATAAGTTTGATACATTTGAATGTGGAAGAGGTTTAGAAATAGTAACAAATACCATGTTGTTGGATATACCATTACCGAATGAGGAACAAATAAACGATGGTACAAATAAGACTAATGACTCACTTTTACAATCACCTAGTTTACCTCGATTAATCGAAAGTCCTTCGCTAGTAAATTCAAATGCTAAAAATGATATGGATGACCACGATACATCAGACGTAATGATTATCGATGATAAGATTATCGGTGATTATGAGGAAACAAAGTGCATCGAAGTACATGACATACCAATGCCACCAACATTTGAAAATATTGTGCAAAATATATGCGATGTTCCTCTGCCTAAAGACCCTTTACCAATTATCATGAAAGCAGAAGTGACAAACACCGAATCAATACCTATACCTAGCATAGAAATAGACGTGAGTAGTGAAGACAGCAACGAAAATGCCGTTCGAAGTATACCTATTTTGGATGATGACTCTGATAAACTTTCAGAAAAAGTTGATACACCTGCATGTAAAGTTGATAAAAAGTTAGAAGAAAAACCTAGAGCCATTATTTCGCAGGAGGAGACTGAAGATGCTGTTGCTGCTCTTTTGGGCGAAAGCTTCGGTGGGAAGGCTGACACGTTTAGCAATTGTTATGAAGAAGACGAAAACAATCCTTCACTTCAAATTGAAATTGAAAGCACGGCTACACAAAGTGAAAACATTCCTGAAGAAGATGCTGAAGAAATGAGGCAAGCAGTTCAAAATTTAAATGCAAGTGAAATGGAAATGAAACCAGATACACCAGTTTCAGATAGTGACCTTTTGTTGATTGATACTGATACCGAAGAAGCAGAAGAAACCTCTCAAGATGCTATAGAAAGATTACCGATTAATATTATTGCAACAAACCAAGCTCTTAGTAATAATGCGAAGTTTAACATACCGAAAACTAGTGAGGTATCGAGTATTATAATTTCCAAGCCAAAGTCAACATTAGTTCACTCGTTGAATCCTGAAAATGAAACGAATATTAAACTTAATGAAAAAGAAATTAAGATACCATTAATTAAGCGAGATTCTATTCATCATTTAACTTCCCTTTCTACATCGACCGGAACACCCGTGATTACTTCGTGGACCTTATCCAATTCAAAGCTTGGCGAACCTCAAGTAATAAACATACCGCCGAATTCGATCACTAATAGAGATTCAAGTGAAAATAAACCGAAACATATTACCGCTAACATTGTTCAAATAAAAGCTCCTCAAAATCAAAACGTACCGATGAGTAGTCCCTTGAGGCCTATCATTAACACAAATCGCGTCACGGCACCATACCAGGTGATCAATCAGATCATCCGACCTCCGGTATCGAATATGCAACCTCCTACTATAAAAATACCTGAACCGCATGTTTTATATCAAAAACCACAAGGAATTGTTATATCACCTAGAATGACGAACGATCCTAAACTGCAAAGCCCGAAAGCTAGTCCTCAGGCAGAGGCCGGAACTTCACCGAGACGCGCTAATGTGACTGTGCTGAATACTGCATCGCAAAACATGAATCATGTTGGGCTGACTTCGCCGACCGGGATGCAGCAGCGTTCCCCTGGTCAAGTGACGGTGGTCCGTATGCAACAGCCACCGCTCAGTCCCTTGCAAGGAGTAAACGTCCCGCACACCGTTAGAGCCATGGTGTCACCAAACAGACCGAACTCTGTGCTGGTACAAACTCAAGGATCACCTATCAATTTTAACCGTCTACCTGTCACTCCCGTTTTGGCGCCCATTTCGAAGCAGTTAAGCGCCAATAATTTAATCCTACAGAACAAGTCAGGCGTCCCCACTTCCACCTTGATTCATAACTCACAACAAAAGCTTCAAAATAAGGCTGGAGACTCTAGAAAAAACGATCAACGTATTATTCCAAATAACGTGAATGATCCTGCTAAAATAATTTTATCTCCGACCAGATTGCAACCTAGCACAAATGCTACGGTCTTAGCAGCGCAGAATCGTCTTATTTCCATGCAAAACGCAGTACACATGGAAAAAATTAACTCTGGAATGCATTTAGCTAACAAAGTTTTAATAAACAACAAAAGCCTTATTACAGACAAAAGGGAAAGTACAATCCAAAAATCTGAAAACCACGTTCCTTTTGGGTCTCCGCCTATAATTCATGTGGCTGGAATTAATCATTCAGTAGCTCCTATAATCCAAAACTGTACGAAACCAATCGTGTGTAATTTGCAACAAACAAATGCAGCAAATAGAGGACCGAATTCAAACGTTATACACGCTTTAAATCAACAGAGATTGATAACGGCTCCAATGACTAGTGTTATACAATTAGACGCCAGTAAAATGTCTTCCTCTGTTATATCAATGGCAACAATCAGACACCCTACAGTTCTAACAAAATCTGAGTCCTCGCATAGTTCTGTAGTTACGACATCAAGTCTCTCAAAGGTTGTCATGACTCCAGTATTATTAAAAACACCTATTAAACCCAATTTGCCAAATAGTAGCACAGTAAATAACAAAGTGGAATTAGAAGTTGAAAAAATAACTCATTTCACGACCACCAGTCAATCATTGAGCGAACCGTTGAATGAAAAGAAAAATAGTGACAAGATATCAGAAAATATAGATAAAAACCTTATCAAATCAACTACTACGACACCAGACCATATTATATCAAGATGTGAGACAGATTTTGAAGAATTACTTAAGGATAATACAAATGAAATAAAAGTTATTAATGATCCCGAAAAGAAACTTGGAGTAAGTGTCGGAAAACCTGTTACGGTATTAAATCAACCTAGCGAAAGCCGAAACAGCATAGATGCTCGTGAAAAACAAGGTCACAATAAGGAAGACTCCAACAAGGAAGATAATAATATAGTTCAAAAGCTAACTATAGAGCATAGTAATAAGGAAGACAATGAAAACAAAAGTATGACTATGGTTAACAAAGAAAAGGAAAAAGATAATCCAATTGAGAAAACAAATAACGAACATAAATTAAAAGAGGGTGACTCTGTAGAAAAATGCGATAAGCCATCAGAAAATATCTTCACTAGCAATGGTAAAGTTACAAATAATGGTGAATTACATGCTGCAACAGGAACAACAAATCCATCTAAAGATGATAAAGATAATGTTTTTGATTCATTATCTCTTGCCACAGAGAAATCTATATGTGATGACAAAACTTCAGATGACAACGACTTTTGGACAGCTAAGGATGTCAACATAGAATCGGTTATTAAGAAAGTTGACTCTTTATGTAATGAAAGTTCAGATTTAAATGTTGAAAAAGAGGTAATTATAACCAATGAGACAGATGACTCGAATGTTGCTGACTTCGTAGTGCAAAATGTGTCGTTTGATGAATCGGAGTCAAATAAAAATGTACCTCTACTGGAACCTCCGGTGGAAAGTGTTGTTAGTGAGGAATCCACCACAGAAAAAAACATGGTTACAAGTAAGCGAGGTGGACGGAGCTTCAGAGGAAAAAAATCCGAAAAGGTTCAAGAAAGAGTACAAACTCGACAAATATCTAAACCTTCCAGAGGAGTTTCAAAGCGAGGCAGGGGAAGAGCTAAAGTAGATAAAAAAATTAAAAACTTAGTAAGTAACAACGTGAATAACATCCCTGGAGACGTGTACGATTTTCATGAAGATTCTGGTGATGAATCCGCATCTAACAAGCCAGAAAATCGACCACGTCTTATATTAACCATTAAAAGTCCACTTTCTGGGCAGTCTAATGCTACACCAACATCTACGTTGAGTATTACACAAAAAGACATCTCGAAAAATATTGAAAAACCGGGCAAGGACGACAAAGTAGAAGTGTTCGCATCGCCATCCACAAATACTAGAAAATCTAGAAGGCTTCAGGAGAAAGACGTCCAGCGGACTACCGTCGACGACGTTATCGACGATGTCATCAAAGGTTCCGCGGTCCAATCTAAGAGCAACAAAGATCCTAACAAGAAGAGGGCTACCAGGCAGGCGAACACCAAAATTGTACTCGAGAAAACTCCCGGATCTGACACCAGAAAGTCGCCGAGGGGTGCGAAAAGGACGAGAGACCGCAGTCTCTCAGATGCGTCCATGGACAGCAATGACGACGCTCCCAGGAGGGATGACGTTGCAAAGGATGCGAAAGTGCCGAAACTAACAGTGCCGGCATTCGAGCCTCCAGCTACCTGTCCGCAGGCTGTGCCCACCTCGTTCCCTGCTCCGATTTCAGCTCCGTGCCCAGCTCCGGTACCGGCCCCAGCCCCAGTTTCGGCCCCAGCTGAAATTCTGGCTCCAGCAATAGTGACGGCCTCGGTATCGGTGCCCATATCGGCTTCAGGCCCAACCCCAGTAGTGGTCTTACAGCCCACCTCGACCCCAATAATGAAGCCTCCGAAGAAGATGATATCGGAAATCAGTGCCAAATTGGCCGGCACATTCGAGACTGCGATTGCCACGGCCATCGTCCCGACCGGATGTATGACGCTCCCTGATCGCGTCGCGCCGCCACTGGAGCGGCTGTTCCCGGAGCCGGAGCGGGTGGCCATCCCGCCGCCCAAGAGCGCGGAGCCGGTGCTGATAATGTCGGGGGCCGGGGGCAGCGTTCCCGGAACCATGGTGGCCGCTACGGAGGCCACGGACGCGCGGGGACAGTCGCCCGCCCTGCCGCACCGCCCGCCCTCCACGCACCGACCCGCAGACCGAGTTACACCAATCCTCGTCAGGTAAGTTGCATCTTAAAATAAACATTAAACGCTTACACACTCGTACCCCCACATTAGGCCTTAAAACCCAAGCACAAATATTTATCTGCCAAATACATGTCTGTCCTGGGCGGGGATCGAACTTGGGACCTCCAGCTCGTTAGTCAGGGCCACTACCCAACATGATATGTGATTATTTACGTGATAAAAAATGGGCACGCATTGATCTGCGTCAAAGCTCCAATAGGACTATACTAGGGGACTGTTAATCCAGTTGGTATAAAAATGAACTGGATATAAATCATCATTTATAATTTTTTTGTTTATAGATGGATTCATAAGTTGCATTGGAGGGGCGTTGAGGTTGTTTTGATTGAGGCGCGCAGATTTATGCTTACATAAATATTACAATGCAAATACATTCATTGTTATCCTTAGTTTGTTAAAGGCTTTTATTGATGTTACGGGTTAAATGTGCAGAGGTGGCGACGGCGACATGGGTGCCGGCGTAGCGGGAGTGGCGGGCGTGGTGGCGGGCGTGCGCGGGTTCCGCGGCGCGTACGCGGGGCCCGCCAGCCTGCCGCGCGGCGCGCACCTGCCGCAGCACCCGCCGCACGCGCCGCTCGCGCAGCACACCCCGCACTCGCCGCACTCGCCGCACTCGCCGCACTCGCTCGCCAAACAGGTCCCGGTCATCGGCCCTCACCACCAACTCAATACGGGTAAATGCTTAGTAGTCATCTTATTATATTTATATCCCTTAGGAGATGGTTTTAAAATGTATTTTTTTATATCATGAGGGTAGCAAACTAGCAAACGTCCCACCAACCGCTGCCGCCCATGGCCATATGTGACAAACTTCGAATAGAACTGCAAGGGGCTGTTAGTTAGTCCTGTTAGTGTTAGGTGTTAATAGGAATATTAGT
>DWMR01000384.1:0-13126 GCA_018245355.1 Dalla costala
CCTTGACTTGTTTTATTCCTCGCCTGCTGTGTTTCGCAGAACGGCCAGCAAATATATCCAGAAAGAAGTATGTAGGTTTAGGCTTAAGTTACCTGTCACGTTTACTACATTTTTGTATATATAAAAAAAAAAAAACTATGTAATTATTATTGCGCACAATTCTATTATTTAATCATTATATTATCTACTAGCTATTGCACGCCGCTCCGCTTGTGTAAAATTTATTTATACCATCCAAATTGTCTACAAACCATAATAAACTCACATGCCTAATTTGAAATCACTAATAAAATTATTCTAACAAATCCAAATTTCTCCGTGCCCCGTGGGAGTTTCGAAAAATTCTAAAACAGTTTTTAGTAATTATAATTACCTACTCACATATCAAATTTGAAGTCTCTAATAATTATAGTTACGAAGATAAGGCAACTTACAGGAAAAATATAAATCCATTTTGTTCCCTATCTCGAAGGAATTATAAAAAATCCTGAAAAATGTTTTTAGAAATTATAATTATCTACCCCAAATTGGAACTCTCTAATAATTATAGTTACGGAGATAAGGCAACTTTAGGGCAAAAATATAAACCCTTCATATTCCCTATCCCTTCATAAAATCCTTCCTTAGTGGGTGTCTATATCATAAAATGAATCCATTGTCCAAATTTTGTGTTTCTATCTTCAGTAGTTTAGGCTCTGCGACGATGAATCAGTCAGTCAGTCAGGACATCTCTTTTTATATACATAGAAGATGTATGTTTGTACTTCACGACTCACCTTGTATAAGACTGATAGTTCTCGTCTCCAGGCGAGGGGTGTTCGGAGAAGGCGTCACACGATGACATGAGCGAGGAATGGTTGGATCTGAAAGTATAGAGCTGTTATCGTCATAAGAGCGGTGACACACTGGTAAAGCGAAATACGGAATTGGTCGTCACGGAAGTGACGTCATCGAGGACCACAACCTTACTAAACTGTACTTTATTGAACCACGCCCAATCGGGCGATCGATATTGTGGTATCAGTAGCGCAGCATTGGCGGAGGGTGGCCAATTCTCTGATACTGTATAATCTATGGCTGTCATTTCAACCACAGTTTAGCTAATGATTGTCTGGAAGAAATCGCTTCTTAGCGATAAGACCAACTTTTGTAGATATATCATTTTGTTTGTTTCATATCATGTATGTTTTGTGTTTTGAAGGTGTACAAAAAAGTGTATTTATCTATCTATCTAATGCATTGGGAACGTCGTATTTACTTTTGCCTTACCTTTTTACTTATTTTACTCGTGTTTTTTAGTGATAAGACCGCCAATTTGTGCGTCATATCTTGTAATGTGATTTCTGTGTAGGTTATAATGTACTATTCTGGTGTGCAATAATATGCAACGAATATGCTTCTAGCATTACCTCATTATTGCATTTTTATTTACCATCGTTCCCATAAAAGTTTTAGTTCATGCACGTGCGCATGCAATGCACGCATCCATGCTTTTGCCCGTATCGACACGCACCCGTTTTTTGCATTCAATATTTTGTGCACGATAAATGCTGTTGTGTTGTTCTCGGTTCTTGGTCGTTAGTCACGAGCAAGCTTACCTGGTCCCTTTAGAGGAGCATGAGGCGGTGCGGTGATGCGCTGAATGCCGTCTTCTGCGCGGCGACCGCCCGATCGCTTCCGTGTTGGGGACCGTTCCGCTGCAAGTATACGAACTAGAGATGAAACGGATATCCGGCAACTATCCGGTATCCGGCCTATTCGGCCAATATTTACTATCCGGCCGGATACCGGATAGTCAGAAAAACACGAAATTATCATGAATCTCTCATCTTTTTACCTTCGTACAAGTTTAGTTAAGTAATAATATTGTAAGTACAATATTTATTAAAAACGTTATAGTTTAAAAACCTGAATATACACGCTTTAATTGTGATCCCTAAAAATTAGAAAATAATTTTGAAAAATAATTTTATTACAAAAAAGCGTGGGGTGTTTGACATCGAATCTTGGAAATAGTTCATTGATCATTGAAATTGCATCATATGTAGACGAAATAACGTTGTATTTTCACAAAACATTTTTCATACAAATTATGACCGCCAGCGATATATTTACGATATCGAGCGCTTAACATGGCAACTCATGTTAGCCCTACAGCTTCAGAACATAGTATTTCGCTGTACACGCTGCTGCAGGGTGCCAAAAGATATATTAACTTTGTCAGCTTTGATTACTATCCGGCCGCCGGATATCCGGCTATCCGGCCTAGGGTATCCGGTATCCGGCCAAACAGCTATCCGTTTCATCTCTACCATGTACCGTTTGTATTCTGCTTACAACAAAATTTGCCATGTATATAGATATCTTCTGTTCAATAACTTTCGCTATTAAGGCACATTTCTATCGAAATTATTTCGCAGATAAACCCAGATGATTTTATTGTAATGTATATGTATTTAATGTACCTACGTAGTTTGTTTTACAATATTGCTTATGCATGCAGTGTTCACATCTAGAAGGGCATTCACGAATGATATACTCAACGGTGTTTTGTTTGTTCCATGTATGATTAATGTGCAAGATCCATTTTTGTAGACCTATAAAATAAAAAAATTGTCTGTCTGTGTATAAAAATTAAGGTCAAATATTAAGTGGAAGTATGCTATTTATATGACACCTAAATATAGTATTTAGAATTTTTGTGTCTGAGATTTTTGTCGCGAATAGGCTTCGAAAACGCTGAAAGGAATTTAATGAAATTTTCAGAGATTGTAGAAGGTACACTAAATTCCTTACTTAATCCATTGAATGCTGCAATCGTAGACAC
Source organism: Dalla costala (assembly GCA_018245355.1). Classification (NCBI taxonomy): domain Eukaryota; kingdom Metazoa; phylum Arthropoda; class Insecta; order Lepidoptera; family Hesperiidae; genus Dalla; species Dalla costala. Next base: position 2,828 of record DWMR01000384.1, read on the forward strand.
AATAGAAAATCAATTGTGTACATTCCAGGGGTTAAAAACGTTGACAGTTGTGTTTAGCTGACGTATGTGCATTACTAGCTGTTAGAAGTTAAAATTTCCAACAACATTTTATATCCATATCCATATTTAATAGGGAGACAGTAAAAAGAAAATCGCGAGAGAAGCCGCGGGTGTAAGGTAGTTACTAAATAACTATTAAACCCGCATTGTGGGTGTCATTCATGTGTGCGTTAGTCAGGATCCCTGTCAACGCACCTTGGGAGTCTTGTTTCAATAACAAATTAAAACAAATGACTAAAACATGAGAATATCGGTTTGTGGATTCATTTCAGGGTATGTTGGTTGAACAAAAGTAAAAAACTATTTAAGGCTTAAATAAAAGATAATGGACGACACTAAGCTTCCATATTATGATAATTAAGAGTCGGTTATTGGCTAGCAATTGTTAGGAATGACAATTTATTTTGATTATTTTTTTATAAATTACACTGCATTTCATATATTTTGAAGTTATCGTGAAGTTAAATAATTTAAAATATGTTATTATGTACATTTTACATTATCTGATGTCTGAACTGGTAACCTTACAGATAATAATTATGTACATAATCTGTGCGGAAATGATAACTTTTCCCTCCTAAATTTAACTCAGCCTACACATTCACTATAATGATGAATAAATTAATAAAGAGAGAATGAAGATAATAAAGATAGTTGGTTAATAATTTATTATACTTCTAAACATAATAATATTAATTATAATAAAATTGAGCAATAAAATAACATGGTAATAAGTTAGTTATACGACCCCGCTCAGTATTAACGTTTTGCGTTGTAATTTTTAACCTTCAGTTACTACCAATCGCATAGAAGCCAGTGCGCAATCTTCTTACTAACATAACAAATGCTAAAATTAGTTTGTTCATTTGTTTAATACGCCTTCACGGCCTATACAACCGATCTTCATAGATTTTGGTAGAGAGGTGACTCATACAGTCATGGCGGTGGTCATATGGTACTTTTGATCACGAATACACATAAAAATCCCGAGGGAATGAAAAGATCACTGGTAATGGTTCTTCTAATACCTACTACTAAACTACACATTTACTAGTACCTTAATAAATACAAAGACACGTATCAAAACGGTTAAGTTTTCTTACACGTGACGTGTGCAGTCACGGCATAATACTCAATGTTTTGGATAGAGTTTCTAAGATATAACGTTTACCAACGCATTTTCCATAGCAGAACAACATGAACCTACATAATAAATAAATTAGATTAACATTATCGTATTGCGAACAAATTTGACGTCAGCGTGTCTATTGTGTTGGGATGGTAAAAAATATTTTAAAAGAATTCAATTTATGCGAAATCAAAAACCATTAAACACTCCTATTATTCTTTGTGGAGATTTGCAAACCACATGGAAAAATGATGGCTATAATGATGACGAAACTCACCCACTAATCAGCATAATTATTCAAGTCACTACGCCCGTTATCATGAAACTTAAAGCTCCACAATAAACAATAAATACGTTAAATTAGATAACTTCAATAATGGTAATAACAAATTTAACAAATAAATAAATAAAACTTTGCACTAATCTAAATAAATTATATGTGCTAATATGGATTGTGCTCCCGGTAGGGCCTGGCGACGTAATGGCAGTTCAAAGTTATAACTGATCAGTTACAGTCGATTATAATCGCGTTAATTGAGGGTAGAAATGAATTTTTTAAGAGCCACCTTACATAATGCCCCGTTCACATGTAAGATCATCGATATCAACGCATTAATGTTTCAAGTAGGTAAGAGTACCGTGATGAAATAAATTTTCTATTATTTTACATTTTAAACACGTTTAAATGCTATAGTTATTCTCTTTTACCTACATTACATACAAATGCCTCAATAACTGACTGAATTATCAAACCCACAGCTGAAGAAAGAATCGGGAAAATTGGCAGCAGGTTATTTAAGACAAAGCCTTAGTATTTTCAGATATGTGGGTGACACTTAGGGTATGAAAAGGGCTTAGAACTTTTGTAAGGATGGAATGGAATTTCTAATTTCTAGGGTTAAACCCATTACTTAGAATAAAAATAATGTGCCTATATATATTTTATTCAAATTCTTATGACGTAGAACCTGTATACTAACATAATACTAACAGGACTTCCTAAATAACCAACAGTCCCTCGCACAGTATTATTCCAAGTTTTCCACAGATGTCTATGAGAGGCAGTGGTTGGTGGGACTGCACGTTCGTTTGCTATTCTTCTCATATAAAAAAAATCCCTATCTCTCCTAACATTATACAAGCGAAACTGTGTTTGTTGGTATGCCCTTCTTTCACGCAGCAACGCGCAATAGAACGAGGTACTTTATGGGCTGGAGAGTGACATAAGTTAATTTTTGTTTTTATTTCTTCCTAAAGGTAGAAATGGTGGTGAATAAAAGTTTGTAAATAACAAGTAACTAATATAATCTTTTTTTAATTTTAACATTTTATGTAACCAACGCAATTGCAATAATTAAACAATTTGCCGCTAGAGCAAATATCTGTTTTGTAGCGCTTTTTTGTCGTTGATTCGTTTATATGCAATCAACATTGATCATGCAATCAAATTATACGCTCGTGTAACCTTCAAGTACGTCAGTCGTCAATACAACGCGACTTATCCGGGTAATGTTGCGGAAGTATGAAAGTTTCAAGTACGTAAATCAATTTTAACAATTTATCATTCCATGTAATATTGACGTCAGGGAGTTCCACAGCCATACTCGTAAAATGATTTAACAACTTTTCTACTACATGAAATCATACAGGGGACGATCCCATTCATATTGGCACACATATTCCCCCCGTAAAGCATCAGACTATTACGACTTGCGGATATTGATACGTTCTTGATAGTTTAAACTTGGTCGTCAGGAGGCGCATCGCATCCCGTCATCAAATAGGAATGCTTTGAGGTCAATTACCAATGTGTGGGCTTCAGTTCAATGACTTATTAGTATCATGTGCACTTCATGACCGATTTTTACTGCACTAACATGAAAAAGGTCGATTCAAATGCAAATAAATAGTGTCGGCACACGGAAACAACACAATTTCACATGTCTGCCCCGAACTGGAATCGAACCAGGACCCACAGCTTGTCAGTCCAGGTCATTGCAATGACCAACGTCAAATATTTAAAATGCATTGTGTTGTATCGTTGTAACGTATTGCGATGTACCCTATTCAAAAACAATTACCAATGACTCATTTTGTACGCTGTACTTTATTGAGATTAATTAGGTCAATGTCTGTATAAAAGGTAGTGATAATAATATTTAGCGCTACTATTTGTTATTTGATAACGCTGCGGTATGCATTCCACAAAATAATTTTACCGACGAAAAATTAAAAAGTTCATAAATTGAATTGAAGATATGTGTGGTTGAAGCTTTACATTTCAGTTAAATTTTTATTGTAACTACCCACACAATAGTACAAATCAGCTGTTACTGACTCAATGGAAATATATTATTTCAAACAATCATCTGAGCATAAAACCAGTTGCCTGTACATACACCTATACAAGAAGAAACTAACTGTATAGATCGCTCTTTAGCGATAAGATCGACTTTTGTACTGTCTTCTATTAGTGTTCTAATGGTGTCGTAATTACATCTTGTGTACACTAAAGAGTATTCTATCTATCTAGTCCTTTGGAGTACCACCGCATTTCTTTCAATACACTAGGCTTTCCCCGCGGCTCCGCCGGCGTTAGTCGTTCTCCCATACAAACCTTTATTCTCTGTTATACCCATTTAGGGGCTAATTATTATTTTTTCTAATGCCTTTTTCCTATTTATACAGGACTCCAGATTTTATCTTGATTTATATTTATTTTGATATTTTTTTATCAGAATAGCAAACTAGCTTGCTGTTCCACCTTCCACTGCCGTCTATGAATGGATTTGGATAGATGGAGCTATCTACACACTTAAATTTCGAAGAACCCGTCCAGTAGCTTTTGCGTGATTGAGTTACAATCTTCCTACAAGGCTTCGTGTTTGCCGTTACCTCGCATCTCACTCACAAGTACCGCATGCATGTACATTACATTGTGTAGTACATACTCAAAAACTTCCATCCATTGTCACAAACTTTATCTTTAGTAGGACCAAAATATAGCAAACCAGATGTAAGTATAAATAAGGTATATTTGTAGCAAATATCCTGCTAAATTAAACAATACAACAACACTTGATTAACCCCTGGAATGTACTGTGGGCATATCTAGGCGAAACACAGTTGATTTTCTATTGTGTCTACGATTGCAGCATTCAATGGATTAAATACAATACTGAGTAGATAGCAGATTTTGAAATTATATAGGTAATACACATTCAGACACGCTCATAGCTCCAACATTTGTGTCAATCGTAAATGATCGGCAAAGTTAAGCAGCCTCACAGCTGGTTGAAATTTAGACGAGTGACCACTAATGGCAAAATTACATGAGCCTTTTCGTGCTTCGGACGGCACAGTGTTTCCCGCTTGTCATCCTTGTATAGGTAAACCTTGCCGGAGGTCCTAGGGCGTCCTAAGGACTTCTGATACTCATGTAGGCCACTGACCTCTCAAGAGTAAGCTCCAGGCTTCGTTCGAGGCCTCCTCAACAAAGCTTGCTTTGCAGTGGCCCTAATCCCGCTAAAAATATTCTGTATCCACTTACCTAGCGGCATGATCTGGAGTAGGGAACCGTATCATTGCAGTAGACAGATTCACTTTGAGCACTTTCCCGCCGCAGTTGTCCGCCAAACGCCGGAGGCGCCTCGAGATCCGCTCAGGGGTCTGGTCCACCGGCAGGTTCAACACTTCCATCTCACAAGATGCCTCCACATCTTCCTCCGTTTGGCTTATCTATGGCATAAAAAATAAAACTTGCAGTTACTGTCAAATAAACGTTACTAGACCAGTTTGTGTGAAATAAATATAAAAAAGGAATAATGTGCAGTTTTTTTTAAATCAGTGCTACTAGGGGAATGGGACTAAGTACTACTGTGGGTATGGCGGTTTATGTTAATGTCAAAGCAGTAACAAAACATACATTAATATAGTTCTGAAGAAGCATACAGAGGAATTGGGTTCATATCAATATTACAAGCTTGGTGTTTGAAATCAAAACTTAAAATGAGTGCTAGGCTTTAGTGCCATGGTGCTATATAACAACATTATATTACATACTTATTCGTCTTACATATTATTATATAGAAATAAATACACAGATCTAACATTCAACTATTAAAAAATTTCATACCACATATGGTTTCCACTTGCAGTGTTTGGCAAGAATTATCCAGAAAGGATGTTTGGACTTTAAAAAAAATTTGTTAAATGAAACCATTTGCAATTACAGCATCAAGACATTATTCAATATGTTTATGTTTTTGAGTTTTACATGATTTTATAAAACAACTTAATATCACATAAGTAGTCCATCAATCACATAATCACACACATGTTAAAGTTTGTTCTAAGTCTCTTATAATCAGGCTATGATTAATTTTATTGGTAATATGCTATGCCATGAACTAACCAAGCCAATAGCCACCTTGTGAACCAATACAAAAAACACTAAAAATTGAACTCTAAAAATCTATTACTCAAAGCAATTGGAATGTTAAAGAGTGTATACGATTGCAAGTGATTGTGTACCTTTGGATTCCTTGGCAAATGTGCTGTCAATTCATTAAAACAGTAATGAGATGAGGCACACGTAATTAAGGCAGTTGATGTATTTTGTTTATGCACCAGTATCACTTCCATGTTCTTCCTGATGAGAGATTATTGATCACGGTAAATAGTAAATACATAATAAAATTTGGAAAATTAAACAGATAGATCAATCATTCATGCATTCATGTTTGTATGTTAGTCAATATACAGAACATAAACAGATTGCATTGGTAGCAAAAGCTGATTCAAAATGTATGGAGTAGAAATGCAATGAAACTATAAGATATATTTTTAATCTGAGATAGATATATTTATAAAAAATAAATCAGTACATAGTATAGTGGAAAATCACATGTATGTCTGTGAATTTATCAATCAACCTTTAACCTTTAATTAATATTGAGACATTCTCTCATAGTCACACTGTGTATTGGTCGAACATGCCACCCAAGACACAATTGAAACTGACAATGATTGATAATGAAATGACACATCAAGGGACCTTCTTCTATACTATGTACTGTCTTGTACACTACGGTTTTAATGTGATATGACTGAATATGAATGAGACTGTGGTTCATACCTATGTCTAAAGTCACTCAAATCGGCGGCAAAGTTAATGTCCCCCGAGATAAGCAACAAGGCAGCCGGAGCTGTGTGGAGCTCCCCAAACCTTCGCATGCACTGCCTCAACTTCTCATCAGCTGCATTCTTTTGAGTGCCACAAACATGAATTAAGTTAACCTGTGGACAAAAAATTTGCAAAGTTTACCTATAATGTTGTCTTTTTATTACCCAAAGTGACAGTTCACTTTAGGAGTGCAATAATTTGTATTGATATTATAATTTGGTAGACATTTATATCAAAACAATCAGTAGTTTATATCCATCATTATCTACATAGTTGCCACAGAAAAACATGTTTAATCTGATCAAGGTTTTTTTTGATAAACAACAAAGACAAAATTAAAGGGGGAAAGATAAAGCTTTTACATGTCACACGTCAAAACATTTTTAAGATATAAACATAATGTTGTAAAACATCCTATGTATACAAATATGTACGTTCAACTCACTAGTTAGTTTTTATAGTTTTTATTTTTATAATTCTAGTTTATTTTCCAGTTATAAGCTATTTATGAAACCTGGATTAATTTTATGGACACAAAAAATGTAGGAAATACCAATTTGATGTTTAGTAGTCTAACATTAACCAAAATCACAATATCAGAAAATAAATATACTTAAATCATGATACATACTTGAGCATCATTGAGTTCTTGTAACCGATGCTGAGACTCCTTCCTCACATCACACACAACCACAAAATCTGCCTCCCTCCTCCCTGTAAGAAACTTGGCTCGGATAGCTGCAACCACATCTATTGCAGAGCAGCCTCTGGGTACCTGTGTAAATTGTACATTGAAAGATATAACAACAGCTGTTAAGTTATATCTAAGTTATTTAGTAGAGGTTAGTGATTTTACCATTATTCAAATTAATTATGTTGCAATGTACAATATGTGTCATGCTAAAAGATAAAACTGAATGGAGTTGCACATCTAATATTACACTATAATATTGCAAATTTTCTTATACAGCTGCAAACTTGATGATGAAAGTACATACTTCTAAAACATTAAAATCTTGTCCAACACGAGCAATTGTACTGTAGTTAAAGTTATTATTACCTGACAATTTTCGATGTCCCAGAAAATTCCAACTGGCATATTAACAACTGTGCGCGGCTTATGGTGACGGAAGCGGGACCTTACTCTGGCTCTCTCAACGGGAATAGCCCCATCTTCTTTAATAATACTGTGTTCATCATCTGACGATTCATCTTCAATATCTAAAAATTTTAGTTCAATTTGATATTGTCATATTATTATTATGAATGCAAAACTAAAAATTAAAATAAAGTGAAAGTATTATATTTACAAAAACCTACAACAACCTACAACAGCAAAATATTTACGTTGACATTGCAGGTTGTGTTGACAAAACAGTTTACCTAATACACATGAACACAAAAACATAAGCTTTAAAGAAAAACTGCACATTCACAATTAATTTAGAGGATGTCTGAAAGGTACAGAGTAATTCATATCCTGTTTACGTACACGACATATGTTTATTGCATAAGTTTCATTTGCTTACCAGTTAGCCATAATCGAGGTGGCAGTGGTATTTTCATCGCAGGACTAGAAATAGTACACGAAAGACCTTGGACAGATCGACTCCTCGAACATTTTTGATTGCCACATCCCTTATCTTCACAATTTCTAGACGCATTATTCATTGTGCGCATCATTATTGTTTACCACGAATACAAATTGCTATGCATACAGCGGACAAAGCAGCACGTAAAGTAGGCTACCTCGACTCATAAATGAGCACACTTACAAATACCCAGAAAATAAGTCGATAACTTAAATCACTATGTTAAACACTTAAATCGTATGAGATTTGCGTCAAATGTGTAAAACAATTATATACAAAATGTAAAAACAAAGCAACCAATACTGCTACGCCATTTCAAGCAAGTTTTCTCTCACACGACCACAGACAAACTGAGATCATACAAACGAAACGAAATTAACCAAACCATAAATCATGCATTGCTCTTTGACTAAAATGTTACCATATCTAACCCATCAAAATTGCCAAAATATTGGTAGAAAAACTACCAGACAGAGAAGATAACTCTATTTGGTGACAAAAAGATCCCATCCTTGTAAGTGGTGATTATTGGATGATTGGAGCCAAGAATTACGTTAAAACGGACTCTTAACGGAGGACATGTATGTTAAAGGATGAAGGAGACCACGTTCCAAAGTTATAATATAACTTCTTCTTTATCAAAAGGCAGTAATTAATATAAATGAGTGCCTGGACTTTTGTACATGTGTATCATAAGCGACTGTCTGTCAAAACTGGATCCATTTTGTATTTTATAAGATTGTATAATTTATATTATATTATAATTTATGGGTTAAAAAATTGTTAAATCCGTAACCATAACGGATACAGAAAGTTAGGTACCACTTCACTTTATTGAGCAAGCGTGATCGTTCCACAAAAATTAATTTTGAACAAAATCCTATTCGTGTCGGTCTCATTTCATTGTTTATGAAAATAAGACCCATTCAGCAGAAGTTGGTTAGTTAGTTTCCATATAGATTACTAAACTCTTTGGTTTTAATGAATGCTGTGAATCCTTTGTGTTTTTTTTTAAGACTGCTGAGTGACTGTCAATGTCAATTGTCAACCGAATTGAAGAATCTGTCCATCTGCCTGTCATCGAAAGTGAGCTTGCATTTACCGATTGCTTTGCTGTGCTGTGTTATTAGTTCATTTCATTAGTAAAATTCTTACATTTAGTTTTTATTCTTGGAACAATATAAATTGTCCTAGTAATCACCCATCAGTTAGTATTCTTATATATTTTCAACAAAGTAATAGTTTATTGGTTAGTTATCATACACTATGTTATAAATATTACATAGCATTTACTCTTGCAGTTTGTTGAAGATGACGGCGACTAACGGCGATATTGGTGGTCTCGATGCCAGTGGCAAAATAATAAAAATGGAAGTAAGTAAGCCTTGTTACCACGTAGCTACAAGAATATTATAATAATCTGATTCATACCTTGCCATTATCGGTTTCACAAATTTTTTGAATGTACACGATTGCAGCTAGCTTTCTCTCATAACTTGCATCAGTCATCCTTCTAATAGTCTGATCGTAAATCTCGGTTGGAATCACAGTACAAAAATATTGCATGTAGCAATTGTTAACATGTATATCTATGTTCATTTTACAGGTTGACTACAGTGCCACATGTGATGAGAAGATACCAGTTTGGAAGTCATGGGCTTCCAGTGGAAGAGTCCAGGAGGCAATAGATCAGCTGCTGGCATTAGAGAAGCAAACAAGAACGGTAAATTAATAATGGAAAAGGAAAAATATCCTATTGTTCTTCTAATGTGAACATTTCCTTAGACACTTATCAGAACAGAACACTGCTAATGTGATCATCCAATTTGAACCCGATGTACCATGGCAGTTGCCCTTATAATAATTATTATAATAAAGTTAGTGCTGTTAGTATATTAGAATTCGAGTTAGTTTGACGTTTCTTTGTTTGAGATGTGAACTCAGACACTGACTCTGAACTGAACACTGACTCGCTTTTGCTACCGTTGCCAGATCATGTCATTGGAGTTGGTTTCTTCTCTAAATTTTGCCACAAAATTGATTTCATGAGTATTTTTTTTCAATTAAATGAAGCAAAAGAACAAGCAGATAAGGCACCTAATGACAAGTGGTCACCGGTGCTTATGGACTAGCAAAACCAAAGGAATGGGGAAGATGAGTGTAATTTTTTTATTATCTAGAAAAATCAAACTAAAAATAACAAAAATTCTACTGAAAGAATTTTTGCGATATCTCAAAAAATGAATTAACTATGAATTTTTAAAGTTGTAAGTTTTTAAATTCAGCTCGGACTTGACCGTTCACCGCGTGACGTCACGTCGCTCGCACAGATG
>DWMR01000385.1:0-13120 GCA_018245355.1 Dalla costala
GTGACTCCTCTGGTGTTGCAAATGTCCATAGGCGACGGTGACTACTTACCATCAGGTGGCCCGTCTGCTTGTTCGTCCGGCTGTAGATATAAAAAAAAAAAAAAAAAAAAAAAAAAAAAATCAATCCCATTGATTTTGATTAAAACAAGTGTCGCTAGGGAGGCTCGACTTCTGGAAAGCAATGTTTCATTTTTGAAAAAAGATAGTTTCAGCTATCGTATAGTTATTTTTCCAATAATGTAGCATTTTGAAGTTTTTATTGCAACTGTCCCCGAGACTCCTTTAAGTATTTTCGTCCAATCTCTAGTTTCCGATTGGTCGTTACAAGCGGTCACTTAAAAAATTCACCCTGTATACAGATTATGTATACAGTGCTATTGAACTGTCTACGTTATCTTATCACATCCAATAATAACGAGTGGCTTGAGGCACAATGGGATAGTGGTCAGGAACTCTCCAATAACGACGAGTTCTCTATTATAGTGATCCATTGTCGTTGATGTGCTGAATGTAATACACGTATCAGTTTCTTCGATATTTTAGTGTTCTATCAGTGCAAGTATAGCAGCAGTGATTATAAAATAATTGGACTTACTCGACGTAACGTGTTATACCGAGGCGTGCCAAGATTTGAGGTTTCAAGTGATAAATTCCAAAGAAAAAAAATACTTCTCACGACTATGCAATATAAAATACTATCATAACCCGGAACATAAATTTTAAAATGTAATAATCGAACAACAGGCGAGTAGTAGAGGCAAGAAGGTACACGAACAGCGATGATCACGAATCAACATCGGAATTTTCTCCTGTCAAATTTTATTGTTCGTGTCAGGGCGGCTCCCCGCCTGCTACGCGAATTGACAGAGCTTTTGTTTAAATGACAGGCGATGTTTCGGACAAACTTTTAACCTCAATTAACTTCGACAGCATTACGCTTGTTCGCGGACTTATGGCCATTAACTATTACATCCGAGGTCATTAGTCATCTGTCATGGATAATGTTGTAACTATCTTGCTTTCTTAAGCATGATGCGTTATTTCGCTAGGCAGTAATAAAGCATCATAATTTACAATTAATTTGTTAGAATGTAAGAGCCTTTCTATTCCAAGCTTCTAAATGTCGGGGCACGATACAGTTCACTCTAATGATGTAGTGAAACGGTTCAATGTTTATTATTATAATGATTTGATCAGTGTTTAAAAAGAAAAAATTATGAAAGACAAAAGACTTGAAGTTAAGCTCAGCGTACGTGGGGATGGTTCATTGGGACGGAGCAGCGCCAGAAGTAGTACGAGAAGTAATCGAAGCAATGCGAGCAATAATAACCCAGGTTTGCCTGTGAGCGAAATATTTGCAACAGATCGTTACCATCAACCTCAGAATAGAGCCTTTGATATTCTTGATAAGTACCGAAGACAACCGCACCAGGATGGATATCCGGCACAAAGTTTGCAAGTTTTAAATCAATACGAACAACCGCCAACTAACAGATATGGTATTCGAGATAGAAACAATCCGTACATAGATTATGGAGAGCCAAGATACCGAAATCCTCCGGCACAGTACCCTCTTCAACCCGGATATCAATCAGATCCGTACAATGATCCAAGAAACCAAATATACGGCACTCTGCCACGTACAAATGCATCATATTATGAACAACCCAGAAACATTCCGATGTCCGGCGGATACATGAGCTATGGTCATGAACGAAACGTACCGGACTATGGACATTACACGTTACCGGCAAGATCTGGGATAAAACGAGTACGGATAAGTGAACAACAACCTGTCGTGTATGGATATGGTATGTTATAATTTAAGAGTACATTTTAGGTTAGTTAAGCGTTTGTTTGTTTTAGATTTGATCGTTTATGTTGACTTAAAAGTTATTGAATTAATTTACCCACGGTGTAAATAGCTTTAGAAAGTTGCTTTAAATAGAAACCTATCTAGACGTCCAGCACTGCAGTTACTCTATCTTATACATTTTCACTTTCAGCTTAGCTTATGCTGTTAATATGTTAAGTTGAAAACGATCGGTTTCTAATGATTAATTGATATGCAAAACGAAGACATTTATTTTATCAGAACACTTATTCTATGATACAGTGTTTCAATAATACATTCCTTGAAGTCGGTCACAAACATTGACGCACGGGAGACAGTATGATGTCAATCAAGGAGCTCTCGTTATTTCTACGCTCATATTAATGCGTGTGTGCGCAACTAGGACGAGATGTGGGCTAACCCTCTCTAGGGACGGATAACAATAGCAACATGGCACTCTCTCCATATACTAAGGCTGGTCACAAACTTGACGTTTCTTGTAGCAAGGACGCATGACTGTAGCATTGAGGAATGTTTCGTGAATTCTTTAAGTCTAATGTCTTATCCACTTTGCGATGTTGTAGGTACTTCGACTAGTGCAAAATTCGTTAAAGTTTTTAATAATGCAAATGGGATGCGACTTTATGATAACGTGACAGATGGTCATGCGACAAAATATCCTGTGTGTCGTCACCCTTAAATGTGCGCTCTAATGAACCACACTGACACGAGGTGGTCTGCCCCTGGTCACCTTCATACGACGTTATTTGCGTTACGGGCCTTTTTAAAGACACCTGTTTATGATTAATACTCCCGTATTTAGTTACTGACTCTGAGTAACCCGTTGGATCTTAAAACTGTGCCAAATGGCGGTAACAAAGTCCGTGGTGCGTGGTATTATGTGCTCGATAATGGAGTTCACCTTCAAAGCAAGTAAGGCAACTCAGTTTATTATTTGTTAGCGCTATTCAAACACATGAATGATGAACACTTGAATATTTAAATATTAGTTTTGAAAAATAAATAAATTGTATTTTTGTAGTCTTCCAGTTATTTTTATTCGTGAATCAAGTACTCATTGTTTAATTTATTCAATATACCATTAATAAAAGTCATTTTAATAAAAGCACCGTTACCTGCATCTACCGATACTTCTAATGTCACCTTTTTGGTTTATGCATGAACCGGTTTTCGAAGGTCGACACCGATTTGTTTTTGTTTTATGATACCTTTTCGTCGCTATTTCATTATTTGTCTATGTAAGTTTACATTATATTAAAGTGTTCGTTTTCGGCTATTTATTTAATAATATAATTGACGTCAAGTGAAGGTGTCATATTGATCGGACTACTCCAAATTCATTTAAATTTAAATTATTTATGCGCCTATTGAACTGTATCAGATCGAGACAATTAACATTGCGATTTATTTTGAGACTTTCTATGCTACGAAAATATGATAGATGATTAGATTAGATAACACTATTTTATAAACTTTACATAATGCCAAATCTGTAACAATCAGTTACGTAAGAAGATAGAAAACGTGGCCAATTCGCTTGAATATACCAGTAATGTCGTTATTCCATTGTCGTTATCAGATAGAAAGTACAAGAGTTGTATCCGTGGAGGTTGTCTACTGTATCCCGGCTGGATAATAACAAATATAACGGATGCGCTTTCGATAGGGCACGGTGCAATGCAGAATAAAATAAACTTCCAAATGGGTACCACTGTATATGGTTTTATTGGCGAGGTAGCGTCGGCTCTTCCAAAATGTATTGCGGCAGATATGGATCTGGGTGTGAGTGGATATCTGGATACCAGGATTAATGCCTAAAAACTATGGAAAATGGCCGAGGTTTGAATGAGGCACCATCGATAAATACAAATGTTATTGCGGCAGATTTTAATCTGGATGTGATAGTAGATCCGGCTAACATTAATGCATGAGGCGTTTCAACGAACAGCAAAGCATCCCATCGTGATCTGATCTTTGCTACCGACCAACCGTTGAACCCTTTCCTTGATTGGCTTACACCAAATATTATGCATTCTTGTCGTAATGCAATACAAATTTATATTCCTATTTTTATGTAAGTATAATTTGAAAAGGTACCTGCTTTATTTATTCAAATGAAGGTCTGTAAGTTGTAAATTTGTGTGGAATGAAAGTACTGATTCCATTATGTTCACTGTTTTGTTGCACGGCGCGACGGGCCCTCGCGAGCGCAGCTCCGCTCCGGCCGACTTCGTGCGCCGATGCCCGATAGAAAAGGAGACGTACACGATTGGCACCGATGAACTCACAGCTTCGCTACGAATAACGTTATATTTACATTTAATTTCTATTTGCATTCGACTGAGCTGTTTCGCTACTCTATCGGGTCGTGTTGCTTTGTTTCCTTTCCAATTATGGGAGACTGGCTGAACAAAATTGATTCTAGTTTTACATTAAGCCCATTCGTGCTAGGAGTTATTGACATCCGTGTTTTTTAGACGAGCACGTGCTAGAGTTAGCAAGTAATTACTTGTGTTATTATCGGTCGGAAATGTTCATTTAAGCGGGTTTTTATGGACACGATTCGTTGTCGTAGCTGTTTTAGGAGATAACTTTAGTGGGGCCAGTGAACGCAAAAAGCTGTGGGATTTACTGTCAAAAAGATCAGACTGCTCAAAAATATATAGTTATGTGGGTATGCGTTCAAAATACGACATACCTAGACGTTGGTATGGAAAGAAACTATGTGGTCACCCATTAAGCTTGTTCACAACATCTGCCTGAGCCGGCTGATCGGAATTCATCGTTATATTATACAGTTAGTGCGATAATGGTGTTTATTAACCTCTATTAATCAATCGCTATCTTCACTACCTTAGTGATCTTTACTGAACAGAGAGTTGGTACCTTTATTTGTGAGTATTTGTAATTTTGTTTTTAAATCGTTAAAATTAGCTTGCGATGTACGATTGCACGATGAGGAAGGAGGATGAGGAATGAGAGTGCATTTAATTTTCATCCAACAACATGCCCTAATAATATTATTTATTTTATTTACAACTCTTAAACAATGGTCTGACTTAATGCCTTATAGCAAATTGTGGCAGGGGTAAACAGTTCATAACGTAATGACGTAATATTGTAACATTTATAATTATTCGAAGTTTCGCCAATAGGGTTAGATACCTTGATAGTTGGGCGTCTCGGTGAATATGTTCACAAAAATGGTCACAAAAAATGGCCTGAAAATTTTCCGCAAAAGTGTCTGGAGAAACCATTTAATCTGTGGCCTTACTATCTGTAGGAAAAAGTAGGCTGTCCATAATGTTATCGAGTTGTCTATTAAGATTGACGTACATATAAACTCCATTACCTACATATAAAGTGACCATTCCATTATTATGAGATATGATAAAGCATAATAGATAAAAGTATGTCTATTACCTTTTACTGACTACATTACAGTACTGTCAATCATGTGACAAAGTAAATTGCCAGGTATTACTTTCGAAGCCATAAATTAATGTCATAGAATGGAATTTGCGAGATGTTATTATGATGTATACAAAAACACCTTTCGCTATCCCATAATTACTTTTGAATATCTGAACCTTTCTTTTTTGCCCTGTACTAAACAAGTTCGTATATTTATCAGTGTAAAGCTTTCAGGTTTAAATTAATATCCCAGTTATGAGCGTTCTAGTAATTAACACTGTGAAATATGTTTGTTTGAAGATTTATATTATATTCCGCTTTGTATATGGTCATAATTTATCATTTTCACATCGGTATTTTATCTCGACCAACTAATCTGAATATTCTGAATGCACATTCACTATACTAGCCTTTTGTCAGCTTCGGACCTTTCTCCTCTAATTCTTTCCATCCGTCTAAATCAATCTCTGCGTAATGATCCTATGTGCCCTAGCTCGAATATCTCCTATTCTGCTTTCAAGACGGCCGGCAGTCAAACCGCACAAATGCGATATAGACAATCAGCGGCCGCAGGAAAGGTACGTTGCGGTTTACATCCGTGCCACGGGCATTCATACGCCGATCTTGAAAGTGAACTTGTGAAATGAGTTATTGAAGCGCGACCGCGGATACGATACCCCGCGAACATGATCGCTAATTAACTTTTAAGTTATTCAACTTGGACGTGATTCTCTGTTTTCCAGCTTAATTGCTGTCCGCGTTCGAGTGCGGCCAGTTAAATGGTTTCTAAAATGTATTATTTGCCTTTACGCTTCTTATAGCTCTGCACTCTTGACCGATTTCTTGATACACCCACGAAACATAACCGTGCCTGCGAAATTCTCAACCGGCTACATCATCGCGAAAGCAAAAATGATTATTACAGAACGAGTTTATATTATTGTGATTATAGCATTAAAAGTAGGTTCAAGCATACTTTTTGATGCGTTCTGCATATAATTGGCATCCTTGCATATCTTTTGTCGCTGTCGGCAGCAAGGTGCGCGAGCCAATATGTAGATCACCGGTCTGACGACTATTGGAAAGCCTTAATCGCTCGGGTCCTGTCTAATAATCTGCTGTTAACTGAAAGCCACATCCCGGTACACTTCGTGGTTTCTAATTTTCTCTTACTTGCTGCAAATTGGTAGGTCGAGTTGTTACCTGTCCATTTACCATACTCCCCAGAATTAACTTGGCTTAATTGAAGGGAATTGAGCAATTAGGTTTGCGAGCTACTTTCAGATGCCTGGACTACCTACCATGGCTACCATATGCTGGTGGTTTCTTATCACGTCTGTTATCAGTGAAGTAAATTACTCTCTAACATTAACATAATTAACTGTTCTGGAGTTGGTCCACACATACCTACACCATAATTATAATATAGAGAAGTAAGAGGCGAAATTTCAAAACTTTTACCAAATAATGTCAGTATTCAAATTCTGGTCAAGAGTCACCGATTACTGTATAGATTTAAATGAGCTTATTAGCAATTCTAATTATCTTAATACGCTCTACTGTTTATTAACTTTAAGGATGGTGCTCACGGATTTTTGTATAGTTTTTTGTTCAAGTTTAAATTTTCTTCGAGTATCTTTCAATGTATCTGACGGAGATTTGCTCGCGTAAAATTCGATCATTACTAACCTTCATATTATCCTAGTCTACTTAAGATTTAAAACAAACAATTGCCCTTAGTTTTCCAATCAGAGTAGTTGTTGTGTAAGTGAGTAACAAACATCCATCCATCCTCACAAACCTTCGCATTTATAATATTTGTAGTTCATAACATCAGTAGATAAGGGTATGGACAAATAACTTTGTACAAAAAGTTCCTCCTCGTTCTCTCAAACAGTTTAACACGAGGTTTTCTTTAATAGGGAGAATAATGTAAGTCGTTGGGGTATAAGTTGGGACTGTGCCCTGGATTACCCAGTGATTTGTCAAACCATGGCCACGCCTTGAAAACACTTGTTGTGTTACTTGAAGGTCGTGAAGACCGTGACGTATTACCTTTTCTCGTCCTTTTTGTTTAATACATAGTTTATCTTAAACTACACAGGGTACTAAATAGGTCACTGAATATATAAATTTGCTTTCGATTTCTAACTGTCCCCAAACTGATCATCACAGTTTTAGAAACTACTTACTCTAAAATACTCGCGATCGTTTCTGAGGGAACATGAGTACCTATATGCGGCACCCATTTTACATTGACCTTTGAAAGGTTAAGATAATCGTATAGAAAAGTGTAAATAGTACCAACGGAGAGGTTAGGTAGTCTTCTATGCTAACATTTACATCGTTAAGGCAAAATTTTTACGGGTTCTTTCGTTGTAGCGGCCCTATTATTATACTCTTGTATTACCTAAGTATGTAAATATTAACTACCACCATTTTACCTTCTGTGTAAGAAGAGAACACATAGTCTATATGAATTAGTAATTTCTTATCCAGATCAGTCAGCATATACGTGCGTATACGTACATGTATAGAGAATTGAAAGCGTTCAAGCACTGCAATATTGATGCGATCTATCGTTGTAGATAATGGGTAGGTAACGCGAGGGTAAAAATAAAAAGGAGTCGGGTATGTGCCAGGTTGTGACTTTCTATTTTTAATCGAGCGGCGAGGAAGCGGGCGCGGGCGCCGGCGCCACAGCCTCTCGATCTCGCGGTGGTTGCTGCGCATTCCGTCAACGCATGCGCCTCGGGCAACGCGCACGCATGCGTCACTGAGTTTTTAGTTCGGTGCCCTCGATCCGTTTGTTTTGGTTCGGCTACGTAATGTACCTGATCGTAACTTGATTTCGACAAGTTGCACCCAACTTCAAGCACTGCGAACAGAACATTCTAAACATTATTTTAATGTAGCCCTTCGATCTTAAATCTATTATTGAAACTGGACAATGACCGTTTCGAAATGCGCTAGGCAGATTAGCCGGTGCAGAGTTGATTGATGTAAGAATACGGCGGCCTTTTATATCGAGTGTTTGGCGATCGTTTCTTCACAAGAAATAGCCAGCCCCCTTTTGAAGTAATCTTGTACCGGTTATAGCCGGGAAATGGGTGTTATAAGAAGGAAAAAACGTAAGTGGTTTGCTGGAAGCGCTCTTAATAAGTGTTTATTTTATTTTATTTATTTTCATGGAAAAATTACGGCTTTACAGTTTAGTTGGTAACTATGTGCTTTTTCTTATGAAAGAATTCTTAGTAGGTAATATGTTAGACCAATGGTCTACGAGTAATTTATAATGGTATTACATAATTATAAATCACACTCATATACATTTAAATGTCTTTATCTTATTTAATTTTGGATATTTTAAAATACTTTGTTCATGTTCATGGAAAATCGTGTGATGCAATATAAATTAGTTATGTTTGCTTCATTGGTAGTTACTACTTAATCTGAAATGAATGACCATTCTTAAACTTCTTGTAAAGCCACTGTACTTTTTCGTATTTTATACTTGTGTAGTATACGTTGTATATGAATGAAGTTATTCACCCCGAATTCTGCGTGGGAGTACAACAATAAATAAAACAAATAAAATAATCCGGTTTTTGTGGTTTTGTGGTATAAAATTCTAAACGAGAACTTTGCTTTATTATGCTTATTATGCTTTATTATTAACTCAAAAGTACACAAAATGCAATAAATGAACAAAATTTTAAAGTCATATTGGGAAAGGTGTGATTGAATCCGATTACACTATCATTTATGTTCACAAAAAAGCCACTACACAAAAAGGCATTTTTGTAAGTGATTGATATAACGTTGTTGTGCCTTCATGTTTTATTTCCGCATTCTATTTTTATTTAATATCCACTTACCTTCAAGTACTTGCAAGTTAATAGAATACATTCCAGGCCTACTTGTTTATTAGACGAGCCGATGCATGTAAATGTAATTTCAAAAAGCGGATCTTACTGATGAACGTTGATGATAGTTTTTACAACTAATGTGTACTAGGAGGAGGTACCTACTATAAACATGCAGATAATATTATAAAATAAAAATATTAAACAATACTTCATAGATGATGATTTTAAACGAAAGATAAATAGTAAAATCCTAACTCAAATACATATCAATGAGGTAGAAAACATTTATATGGTAATAAAACAACAGTTTGTGTGTTTGTTTACCACTGGAGGATTGACAGTAAACTGAGAATGCCGTCATCGGCGATAGAGTTTGTATTGTCGATATTATGTTGAATATTCGCAGTATCCTTTATACGACGTAATTAACACATACCTATGTAAGTAAATATAAAGTTACAACGTAATTCCTTCGCTTATTTCATCCATAGTATCCAACAAATATTCTGCTCGTTTTAAATTATACACACCTGTAGCATGTCGCACGTACATCGCGAGCGATGTCATTTGCAATTGTATATAAGCAATGTAATGCGCACATTATTATAGTACACTCGCTCAGTGTAGCCGACAGGTCTACTGCTTTTGTTCAATACTGCCGTACGTAATTTGTTGTTATGGTTATACCAGCAGCGGAATAATGACGCGGTACGAGTGTGAAGGTGAAACAGGAGGTAGTAAGTTGTTTGCTATGCGGTCATCGTTCACGTTTTGGGCTTGTTCTAAGGTAGCCTTCGATCTTCGAGGGTTTCGCAACTGCGTAAATGCTCAGTTCGATGTTAAAACGAGATATTTTTTCTTTAAAACATATACCTACTGCTCTACCATGTGCAACCTGGATTTTAACTAGTTCATTAAAGTTAAGGATTGATATTTCTAATTCGTAAACCAATATTGCATTAACAAATTGCAAATTACAATTGCTTGTCCCAAAAGGTTTTTCGAAGTTCAATGCTAAGTTTCAGATTATTATTCATATTCAAGTGCACCTTGACGAAATATGTGTATAAAAGTCAACCAATTTATCTTAGCATATGCCAATGTACTTAAAAATCACAAATACTCGTCCTGAAAGGAAGTCCGAAGCAAAGTGGCCTTAAAGGAGTCGTCTTCCGTTAGATATTCAATGCAACAACAGTTGCTCAATGCGAAAAAACGTCATTGAGACGTGATGCACATAACATTATGTTGAAGTCATTTGAATATTTTACCGTATACGCGTCACCCGTTGTATGGAAACCAATGTTAATGTGGCCAACGTCTGCTTTTTTATTTTAAACAATATGCGGTTTTTCCTTGCTACTTTCTTGAACGTGACTTGATCATTTTGTACCACTTGCAAGTGTTTTTATAAGCATTGGAGAGGTTGAAAACTTCATTTTCTCATTAACGTCTTGACAATTAGCAATTTTATCTCCACAAAAAGTGGGTCTAAACAGATGGCACTTAAAGGTAAGCGCTGACAAGCTGACAGGAATACATCGAATGCTTCTGTTTAATCCATCGAGGCCATCGTCATTAAATATAGGTAGTGTAAATATAACTTGTACCACTATTAAGCTTTTATTCCTCATATCTGTCATTTCCTACATTGCGTTTCACCTATTAGGAAGCCGCCTTCACATTTCTGTTTAAATAGCAATAAAGCATTTTGAAATTTAATCATTGTTTAATGTAAGATCTTAGGGGATAATCCCATTCGACTTTCACTCTGTTTGATTGAAATTAAACTGCCAGCAATCCAAGAAAAGAGTGTTTCCCAATGTAATAAGACTACCGACTGATAAACGACAGTCACGAATCCCTCTGTTAACTATCACGACTCGTTCTGGGATACACAATAGCGGCGTTGTTGTTCCATTAAGGTTGTATAGTGGGGTGAAAGTATTCCGAGTGATTGGCCATTGTGGCGAGCGACACAGGACGGGGACCTGACGATGGTTCTGGATCATGATTTCACTGCGCTCCGTTCATTTATCTCGCCGTACTCTGATTGTCGTGCGAACGCCGCGAACTGCGAACTGGCATACGTTAATTTGTTGTTCAATTCAACTGAGATGCCGATGCCACATTGGAGATTGTGCCAAGTGAAATGCATGAGTATGGGAACGGACTCCTCTACTATATGCCTTCACTGTGTACTATCGAATCGGTTATCTTGATTAATGAAATCTTGGTAGGTAGGTACACCGAAGCTAACGTGCAATTGATACTTCGAAAGACAATCAATTTTACCATAACGATATTCGCTTAGGGTTCGCTTGCGTAATGGTAATAAAACGAGGGTTATAGAAATGGGAGCCATGGTCGCTTTTTACCTTCTAAAATGGTAAATTTCGTTTATGTAATTGTAACATGCGATTCGTGGCCAACATTTTATGCTCGTGATCGCAATACGGTAAAGCGGCGACCTTGTAAATGTAATGCACTGCATCCTTACACACCATTGTTCACCTTTAATTGTCACCGGGTTAATAAAATTATTATTCCAGCCGGCTTTTTCAACCTCCCACAATCAATTAACAGGGGACGAGACTTTGTTGCGCACTAAATAGTAGGCAGAGCATAAAATATTTGAACTCATTTGCCAAAACTAGATCTGTAAACGTGATGTACCTGACACTGGTGAACTTAGTTTAATTACAAAAATAAACTCTCCTTAAAACCTTAAATAAAATCAGATGAGGTCTGTCCAAAAAGTTATCTTTAGAGTAGTGCAACTATTTATTGCATAATACGTTCATGCAACTAGCTTGCTAGCTTGATTTCTATCAGCTGTCGGGGATTCGTTTCCGTACATCGAGGCATTATGTACAAGCTATTAAAGCAAATGGCGCTATTAGTATCAGATAAAAGAACTGTTCTTCCTCGTTACATGAGTGCCTTGTCATATTGTTACCGGACTAATGAAGATTCTATTCATTTATAGATTTCTATTCATTAACTGAAAGAAAGTTTAATGAGAGCGAATAAATCTAGTTTGTAATAATTTTTCAGAGGAAGCTATTACTGAAACTCGTTGACATATATCGCCAATCTCCAAAATACTGACCAAAATAATCAGCTGATATACGGCAAAGGATTGTGTGTTAGTGGTACTTCACCCGTGGAACTTTACATGATGTTCTAACACTCCCAGATAAAACAATAAACATGATAAACCCACAACCTAACAATAAGTGAAGTAAAAAAACTTCTTGTGCCTCTGTCGTTGATTTTACATGACTATATTTAGCTATTATAAGTGATAGCATATAACAGAAGCATACAGATTTCGTATAATTAATTTCTTATGATAGTGTTTGCCAGGCGAACATTCCTAGACTTGCTTCGTTACATACCCACTTGAACACTTAACAGATAACACAATACTTGTTATAATTACAGCTATTTAGAAAAACATACATTTGAAAGGATGTCAGTAATGTTTAAAAATAGGTTTTGAATATTCGGAATTGCCATTGTATAACAACTTGAGAATGTTATAGTGAACCTAGCCAATACGACACTAGAACAGAGTAAAGAATACCCGTAAGTACATACCTGTACAATGTGACCTCATTTTCTATTTATGGCTCGATTAACCATAGGTTAACGACGATTAGGACTGCATTACTTTAGAGTACTACTAAATACGAGACCACAAGTTAAACGTTATTTCTGATGCATCTCACAATATTTTGTTGTAAAAATATTTCTTTGCAGTCGTAGAACAAAGACGGATCTGCAAATAGGCAACTTTTTAGGAGAGCACTTTAAAGTTTCTACATGGGGTTTTATGTAAATTTAAATAATTATGTACAAGACCAAACACACGGTAACATATCCAAATTTCAAGATTATAACTGGTCATTTTAAAAATATAACAGAAAAACTCATGTAGAGCACTTTAAAGTGCTCTCCTGAAAAGTTGCCAATTTGC
>DWMR01000386.1:0-13119 GCA_018245355.1 Dalla costala
AGCATAATTAGATTATTGAAAAAATTATTTACCTCGCCGAAAATCGCACCGGTTGATTTTGAAAAAAACAACCTGTATAATTTACTATTAACTGCAAAAAAAAAATTCAATCAATTAAAACTTCTATAACAAAAGTTTGCAACCCCTGATCGGATGACCGAAAGGTCAATGTAGGTACGTTATTGCCAATCCTTTTGGCACGGAGTATACATTACGCAATATGAATGACCATAGAAAATCCTCGTGACTCTCGTGAGGCTTGAGGGTTGAGGCGTTATGATTTGATTGATAAGGTACTTATAATCAAATTAAGAAAATCATCATGTGATACTTTATAATAATCTTACTGAAATACTGAACTGAAAATATCGAAAGTAAGTAAGTACACTTAACTCACACTAATAATAATCCATATATAACAATAACATATGGGATAATATATACATATATACAGGAAAACCGTTCTATTAAAGTACTAATACCAATTTACTCTGCAATATACTGAATTATATTATCATTATTATTATGCTCGATAAATACGTTTCGAAGCTATCCCGGAATGTTGGCGTTGTTCGTGGAGTCGGTCGAACTTCGCTGACCACTTAGTTTTAGTTGCTGCGAGTTTGCCATCCGTTCCAAGATCACGCCGATCTATGCATAGTATAGGTAGCGATGTGTTAAAATACAGAGTAGCGTACCTGAATACAGTGTAATAA
This sequence comes from Dalla costala, assembly GCA_018245355.1. NCBI lineage: Eukaryota > Metazoa > Arthropoda > Insecta > Lepidoptera > Hesperiidae > Dalla > Dalla costala. Next base: position 717 of record DWMR01000386.1, read on the forward strand.
TATGGTGAAACCTGTAAACGGTCTACTGCAGGAAACGTGTCTCACTCCACAACTGAGGAGACTTGAAAAACAGTCCCGCCTCCAGGGATAGGAGCCAGACCTAATTATTAGACATTTACACACTTATTAGGTCACCCTGACTGAGTTTAACGTCTCCTATCCAACAAAAACTTGAACCAGCTTGGGCTTGGACTACGGAGGGCCGTAGAGGCACGAAGCTCTTTCACAATTGTTGTCTATGTGGTACTATGTAGCCTTACTAACGGTTACCCAACTATCTCTATGGACCAAATTTACTTACCTTTTTTGATCTTACAACTTACACCTGACTCAAGCTGCAAGGGGAACTTAAAGTATTATTTCCAGTCTTAATTCACCAACCAAATCTAACTAAATCATTGATGTGCGTTGAACATAAATACCAGAAGCTTGGAATGTCGACATTTAGTAGAATCAGATTTGCGGCGCACACTAAGTTCTAGTAAGTAGTTGTGGTTTTAGCACTCACTTGAAGATTAAGCATGATACTTAGAAACAATACGTGCACTTTTGCACTAAATAACATCATGTCATAGCGTTGGGTACTCGTACATCGACCCACGAATCGAAAAAGATCGTAATCGTTTGTATATTTTACGTGATTTAGGTCATTGTATCAGACGTTACTATGCGGAAATTCATTGTTATAAAGTTCGTTAATTTAATGTGCAATAATCAGGCAGGAGCCTCATTTTGCAATCGACCATCATACAGGAGTTTTGGGGCGACACACGTATTGGTAGGTATTTCCTATGTGGAAGGGTGGGAGTTGCTACGAAACGTATACGAAAGTATACACCATCATACGTTTTGCTCGCGCATTGTGCCAAAATTACGTTAGGTACTTTACGTGATTGTAAGATTACTTTTTCCACAATTAACTGACCAACTCCTATAGCTCATCGACCCAAAGTGTGCCTCGGCCACCGACACAAGACGATGTCTTTTCTCACTGTCATGAGCTACATTTCCACATTTTTTTAATTTATATTCTTTTTATCGAGTCTAGTCCCAAGACTTTGTTACAAGATGCCAGTACTGCTCAGTATAAGTGATACAACCTCTTTATATTTTTAACGAAAGAAAGTCGTATCCATCTTTGTTACTTGTTTATCGTAACACGCTGGTGTGGGATAAACGTTAATATCCTGTTACACTACCACCCCTATTTTTGTAATCAAGATAAAAGGATACTTATTCTTGAAGCGTAACTCCAATTGTGCCATTGTTTTTTACACTTGCGTTTCTACATTGAACTTAACTTGAACTTAAACAATGATATCACATTAAAAACCTTTTTTATAATAATGGAAAAACACACTATATTATGAGTCTTTTCTTACGTGGGAAAAGGTGGTTAAAATATCTCATTACGATCTTCCTTGGTTCGTGGGTCGACAAAATATGAATATACTTATCTAACTACTACGTACTTACATAGGTACATTATGCATGAAATGTGCGTAAAATGATTTAAGATAAATCACTATGATCACATCGTCTCAGGTGGGAAGTCGGAGGGGCAACATCGGTTAAAATATCGGGCAGTTAAACAAGACTAGTGCCATTACCTATGCCTCCCGAAGGTTCTGATCAAGCCAAGGTCGAAAGTTGATTGTACTATTATTGAGTCATGGACTCCGTTAGACATGGCAACGAACCCCTTCGATATCAATCCTCCGAATGACGTATCCCTATCCATTGCCACTAACATATTTATTTTATTACTGAAGGATTCGTGAGTGTCTTTATCCATTGTAACAGGCTTAACTCAATTGTCTTTGTTGGGGATGCCACGCGCAGGTGTGGATGCTCACCCTGATGAAGCCTTCTGAATGGCCCAAAATTAGATGGCATCAGTGACAAACACACGTGAGTGAAGCCGTTTACTCTTTTCAAAGATGATTCACACAAACACTTAGTCGTGAATGGTTGACAGGATGATAGATGATTTGATTTCTTTTCTCTTTTCTTATACCGGTAATCCGGGAAATGGAAAATTACACAAGATATTAATTTTCTACAGTTTTACTCCAGTATGCAAGTCCCACGTACACTTGCCAATTTCATTCAGTGTCTTAGGGGAGAACGAGGCTAGTTAAAGGTAAGTAGACTAACTGAGCAAATCTTCTCGGAATTGTGTTCTGGTCGGGAAAAGATGCCGGCTACACTTATCCAAGACTCGGCCACGTCAGTCCTCAATTCAAACTCATGTTCTACTTACCTAAAATCAAAGAGAATTCAATATTAGAACGAAATAACTTCGCTAACTAATTTATTGATCAATGATAACTAAATTGTTTTTACCATAAAGAAAACTAATTTATTAAGTAGAATATAATAAAATAGAATACACATTTATTTCGTCTAAATAAAATACTGCAACAACATACCCACATGAAAGAGTTAACATTAACACGGTAGAATTACAAAGTAAACCAAATATTCTTATTTATGTTGTCTTCATCAATTTAAAAACTTTTTTTCACATCACTAGGTATTGTTCCTATTCGTTTTTCCTACGAACCGACCAAGTAAAAAGGCAAAAATATAAAAGTTTACATAAAAACTTATTCAATCACCCCTGGTCTTCTCTAAGTGCAAAACATTGTTGTGGGAATTTGCAACTTGTGTTAGCAACACGCAACATACGATTGCTTCGATTTGATAAAGTGGCCAACGTTGTTTTTATATCATCCCGGGCAACGTAAAGTTCTTCTTGAACAGTTTCTATGTGGTCACTGTACCCCGCGGAGATAATGAATGAATCATTCAATACTACATTATTAGCTGACCACAGATTCTGATTTAGTGTAATGTATCAAGGGGCTTTGAGACCACCGTCTTGAGGTTTTGGCTTTCCGCCAGATTTTAGTATTCAGTTTTTTGTAATTCCCCTGTTTGAGAGTCCCTCTTATCGCGTAATGGTTGACGTCAGGGAACCCACCTTCCGTATCAAAGGCGATGATCAGTCCTCAGGGCCACTGTGACCAGCTTCGAATACGTCCTATACTAACGAATACTAACTAATTCGTGTTAACCACCTCACCTCACCTACGAAATACACGCTGTTAAAACCTTATAACCTCATAACAACATAAAAATGACTTTTACGAATCCATTACTGATAAAATAAATATATTTACCTATAATTTTTGTCGAAAACGTCGAGCAGTGAAATGGTTTTTCCGTGGGTTTTCCTTAATGTAACGTAATATAATTTTGATTAAGACTTAATGTATTTCGACAGCAAAGAAAAGTAAAATATTGGTTAGTGAAAACTCTGAAACGCTTTTAGGCATCGCTTGTGGACTCCACTTAATTCTAATAGGTTAACAATTAATTGATCTAAGACTCATAAACTAGAAAGGGGTATACTATACTACACTACACTATACTATAGTGCACGATACTATACTGCACTATAATATACTACACTATACTATACTACACTATACTATACTACACTATACTATACTACACTATACTATACTACACAACTTCATAACACACATGATACAGCCTAGTTCGAAATCTATTTAGTGTGCTTTCCCGCCATTCCAAAACGAACACTAAGATGGACGCTTACTTTAATTAGTAATTTGCTTTTATCGATAGGTGTCTAGTGTTCTGTAAATAATTAATTAATGAAAACAGCGACCATTTCCTGAAAGCAATTTACAACTGTGTCTCACGTTTCCGTCCGCTTTTCAATGCAATAAACCTCCCCCACCTTGAATAAATGACCCGCTCTAGACTTGTGTTAAATCGACTGTTATTCTTTACTCTTCGGAATGAACGCTCAATTTATTATTTTCTAGGTGGTAAATCTACTAACGGGCCTGGTGGGGATCTCACGGTGTTTTCTTCGCTGTTAAAAAGAAAGTGGTGACGCATAATTTTTTTATGTTATCAAAGTAGCAAAATGGAATGCAGTGTGGTCGTGAATGTCGGACGTGCTTCTAGTGTAAGGTATACCTGTTAGTAACAAACTAGCAAGAGGCAAGATACTCGCCTCTTGTATAAGTGTGACTGGCTTTTACACCTTTTAGACAGTACCTAATACAATTTTCATGGTAAACACAAATTAAAAGGGCCAAAAAATAATGTGATCCTTTGATTTCGATTGAGAGTTGATGATGACCCCATTGCTACAAAGCATATTCTAAGGCTACAATAATGTCATAAAAATTTGCGTGTGTAATGTGTCCCTACAAGTTTTTTTTTTTGTTTCAGGTACCTACTACTTTTTCTATTTTGAATGGTAATCACTTGGCGTAACATTAGGAGCGTAAGATTTATAGGTTACATTTAATTTTAATCATCGCACGAGTCTACTATGAGGTGTTTTGTGAAGCAAAATTATGATCAGCATTCGGTAAGTATATACAGAAAAGGCCTAGAAGATAAGAGGCTCTGTCTGTGTTTTTGTGTTTACATCATTAGGTAGAGGTTGACGTAGCAACGTTAAGATAGCTAAGGCGGTACAATAGTAAAAACGTATGAAAACAATGTCGGCAAGAGGCTGGCAGAAAAAAGTGGACATTGGAACAGGTTAGAATATCATAATCTTCATACCGTTTTATCTGATTTCCAACAAATTATACATATATTATGATATCCAATAGGAATGAACCAGGCTCGCATTATGGACTTCTCTCATGTGTTTTCCCTAACGTGCCTAAGGAACTATAACTACAGAAACAACGTCAGGCTAATAGGTATACTTAAATGAAATGCAAAGAAAATAGTTCATTAAAAATCACGTAGAGTGAATAATTTTCATGGGCTATGGACACCACAAAGACATTTTCTGAGTTTCTGACATAGTTTCATGGATATATAAATTGATTTGCGTGAATTTAATCCAATGTGTTAAGGACTCCATTTCAAATATTTACCAACGAGATTCCTTCAACTTTCTGTGTATGGAGTAAAAAATACAGCCTTATAGGATAAAAACAAAATTGTCCGATGGCAGCGTCGAGAGCTAAACTTCTTTTATCAGTTTTAATCAGTAAACGGTGAATATGTGAATTTTGTAGATGTTATCAAAAACGTATTTTAATTTACACCCGAAATTAATAATCACTCCATCCATTTTCCAAAAAACTGATAGATTGATGAATTTCGGGCGTTAGCCAGTATTATAATATTGTTGAATTCTTTCATGCCAGTAGGTATTACTTTTTCTGCTGGTAATTTGGGTTTAAATTCTTATGCAAACTACTCAAATCAAATCAGTTTATTTGCATAAATATGGGTTGTTACATTTTGTCTGCAAACTTATAATCTCTTGTTCCACTCAACCCGCAACACAGGGCAATCCTAGTGCGGAGGAGTAAGTGTGAAAGTACCTATTTATTTAGTATTTATTTACTAATTATATTTTACATTCATAATAAAAATATGTCTGGAAGAAGCATTTGAATAGAACCGCAACCAGCAATTACGTACGGAGAGACTCTTCAAAGTCGACGAGAACGAAGTAAATTTCTAACCATAAGTAGCCTATTTAAATCTGGAACTCTAATTTTGTGGACGCTTTGTGTTGGACAGTAATCATTATCGGCTCAATATCTTGAGGACAAAGGGATCCATGTCCTGGATTAAGGAAGCATTTGAGTCCGTGAATTGTGTCATTGGTCGAAAGGGCAGCTGAACATGCGGTTCCTTGCTCCCCGGTAAAGTAAGGTGGCCACGCTATTGAATAATATAGAACACAGAATATCACCAAACAAAAAGTTAAAATAAGAACTATGATTACACACAACTTACTTCAATTATAAAGGTGAAAGTTCATCAGAATTGAAGGGTGAATATATATTTTTGTCACCCTATCACGCAAAAACTAAAACGGGTTTTTATGAGGTGTGAATACTTATAGTGAACTCATGAAACGGACATAAGTATTTTAAAAAAGCCAGATCCCAAACGGCTGGAGGGGATAAAACTTTTTATAGAAAACGACATTACACAGGGAACATAATACATCTTACTTCTTTTCTTACTAATGTCATAAATCGGAAAGTTTGTCTGGTTGATATGCCCGATAGGCAGGAAGCGGTGGTAATGTTTGCGATAAAACGATACTTATAATGTAGGTATCCATGATATTGGTGATGTTAAATGCTACAAAATGCAAGTGAAGTCATCCATCCAGTGACAAAAGTATTGTATGGTATCGGGCAGGGATTACCAATTAGTTTCATTTGGGGTCCGATTTATAAAATTACATGACTGTCGCGGTCCGTTTGGTAGACGATTAAAGGGATTATTACTACTTATTAATACGTGAGGTGTTGAGGTTACTTACCCTGTTAATACCCTGTATTATATAAAAGAGGAGTAGTTTGTGTTATGGAGATGGTCATAGGATACTTTTGATCCCTATCCCGAACGATCCTCGGACGATGATAACTGCTTTAATTTTTAAAACTTGGTTACGAAAGTATGCATCGTGGCTACTTCATGAACACGAGTTACGAGTATTTTACATAACACCCCAAAAACAATCAATTGCTTTTTGATATAACCTAATTTTAAACGTGCAAGTCCAACTCGCACTTGACGTATTTTGTCATAAATAAAACCAACGTCGTTCAACGTGATGCTATTCATTTTAGAAATGCCGCTAGCGTTGGCTGTATTCCACAACCGGATTTTCAGTAATACCATTTGTTATTGGCCAGTTTTCATATTTTCCCATATCATATCAATACTGTAAGTCAATTGTAAGTGTTATGTATAGGCATTATTATTGTGTCTATATGTAGGTAACCTCCTTGTGTACGTAAAAATAATACAATTTATTTACGAATTTCTATACTTTGGGATACATGAAATAAATCCTTCAAGCATATTTTCCCCATTTACCTCGGTTTTGGTGTTTTAAATATTCTGAATACTTATTACAATTAGACTCCTTAGCTGTTAGACTCCTTTCACCTTCTGTGTTCTCCATTGTGTTGTTTGTTATCAAAATAAAGTCTATAAATCACTTCTCATTTCTCTCCTTTTCTTGCATTGTACAATGTAAACCCTATCTCAACTATTCTACCTTTTTTAACAACTCCTCTAATCATAGGTTGCCTGGAAGAGATCGCTTCCTTAGCGATAAGGCCGGCTTTTGTATACTTTTGTTTTTTGTGTATTTTCTGTTAAGTTCAGCTTGGTGTACAATTAAAGAATACTCTATTCTATTCTACAACTATGATGTCAAGGTAAGGTGCTGCACTAGTAATAAGCTTAGTAGTTAGCGGGATTAAAACTATACTGATCCTGAAAACGTGGTTCTGCCATCCTGACGTCAGAATAATAGAACTGCTGTTCTCTTTACATTCCTAGTTTAGTAGCGAGGTACTAAATATTTGATCTTAGATATCAAAAAGAACCAATTAAGTTAGTTTTAAAACTTATCTATAAAACAGAATACCATAACCGAATCTAGCATACGTCAAACTTAAAAATTCAACTAAGTACATTTCTTCTAAGAAAAGACTAAGTCATGACCTTACTGGGTACATTATTATCGTACCTATCTGGTATTTCCATAAAGCATGGTTCAACTCAATTACATCGAGTAAAAAGTAATCGTTCCCTTAAAGACAGCCGCTTTGTTCGTCGGAAGCTCGCCGAATTCTTTAAGCAAATGAACGTTATCTTTACTGACATCAAATTATCGTCAATTTATAACCCAGATAAGAACTGAATTGATTCCGAAATTATTAATGCCGGTGTGAATTAATTTGAGGAAGTCTGTTCGAATAATTTCGCTATTTTATACGGAAATTTCTCTTTCACCAAGGAACTTGTAAATTGATGAACGTGTAATTTATTGCATTATAGTGTATTATTTTAATTATAATTGATAGTAGGTAAGTCATTATGTCAGTGGCAGTGGCAAACATTTCAATAAATCTATTTTGTTTATCACATGCATGATTATAATTAAGTTCAAATATGAGAATATTTGTACCTTAACACCCTCGTGCCATCGTAAGAGTTAATAGAGGTTGCGTGTTAGTAAATAATAGATTGTCTTGTTATTTTTATTCCACAAAATTGAGTCACGTCAAGGCGCGCGGTGTCGTCGTGTAATTGTGAGATGTTCAACACACTTACGCTGATAGACGTGGTGTAGGACAAGAATATTTACGTTACCATACTACAGGGCAGTCCGTCTGAGCAACTAAACCTAAAAAATTATGAGATGAAGATAATGTTCACTACTAATAAACGATACTTAAGTAGGTATTTTAAATAAGTAGCTATGCTAAGATTTACCTATATTCTAGATTTACAGTAACAGATACATACTTACACAATGAAATAACGGATACAGTTCATCATTTAAGTTAGTTAAGTCTGTATGAAAATAATGTTATTTTATATTTTTTTACTGTCCTGAAACTCAAATGCTTAAAAGTAACGCTATTTCATCTTCAGGCTTAAAATTATCACTCTCCACACACTTTTCACATTCATAAGCGTTTAGACAATTAAATATCACTTGCTTCAACGATGAAGAAAAACATCGTGAGGAAGCCTGTATGCTTAGATTATTTACTCTCCAGATAGGCAGTAGCGTCCTAAAAGCGTCAAAAAATAGAAGCGGTAAATCAGTTCGGCACCCGTTAGTGTCGTTTGTGCAGCCATAAGATACGCTTGCGTCACGTGATAAACTTAAATAGCCCACTATATCGTGGTCACAATGACTAAATGCGCATTGAAAATATGTAGAAATTACAGAAGACTTAATAAATCAACCAGACATAATCACATTTCACCGGTAAGTTAACCATTATTCATAAAAAACTAAATTATTCATTTCGTCTAAATTATTACGAATCGAACTTGGTATTTTTGTCGGTGTTGCCATTTTATGGAAATGCAAAATTTCTCCCGTTAGCATAATAGTAAATAGTTTTTTTTAAAGTTTTCTAATACTTTGTAGAAGGTTCTTACGGAATACAAACCAGTGAGTGTTAATTATTTGTATTAAATATCTAGTGAGTATTAATCTAAGAATGTATGCCTGAGAATTCCTCATATTATTCTCAAATAAATGTGATATCTGTCAACCCACACATGGCCAGCGTGGTGGTCTATGGCTTAACTAAACCCTTCACATCCTGATAAGAGTAGTCTGCTCAGTAGTGGATCTGTGATGGGTTGTCGATAATTATGTTTACAATATTGTATTCCATAGGTCATTATTAGCCAAACGATTAGCTATAATTATCGTGACTATATTATAATGTAGTAAGTACCTACCTGTATCATTATTAATTATGTTGCTTTGCAATCAATGGTTAATTGGAATTCCGTCCGATACATTAGAGCACTCAAAGCTTTATATGAAACTTCTAGCTTTTATTATCAAAAATAGACTTTGATGTTGGTTGGATTTGGAATAGCTTTATAGCTATTTCCAAAGATTTTATTGGATTTAACACACCTTTTATTACCAATATTATAAATTTGAAAATAAGGTTGTTTGTTTGATACGCCTTCACAGCTAAACCATACAACCGATCTTCATAGAATTTGGTACAGGGGTATTGTTAAACACGGAGATGAACATAGGATACTTATTATCCCGAACAATTGTACAGAAAGAAGTTGCGGGCGGCGGCTAGTTAATTTTAATTTAATAAACTGAAAGGAGACTATAAGAACCTAATAAAAACAGTTTGTTAATAAAATAAGGTAACATGCCCATTATTCGAAATGGTTACCAATTAAATTTTATAAAATTCCCATTAAGACCAATTAAGGATACAACGAGGACATTTTTAGAGTCTACGTAATGAAATTTGGGGGACTTTGTATAAATACGAATAGAATTTACTTAATAAGTCGCACAGTACGTATCACCAAAAGAATAAAGTGGCAGGAAGGAAGGCGGGTGTTGGAACTGGGGTGGGCATTACGATAATCTTATATTATATTGTAGTGGTGCTCAACTCTGTGTTTATTTTGTATTTCAGAAGGCATAATAAACCGTTGTTATTGATCGTTACATGCCATAGATTAAGTGAGTGGATTTAACAAAACTCACTTTTCAACCTTTCTTCTGAGTTCAAAAAAGGACGAGCAGTCAGTAGGTACCTATTTTACCCGTGTATGTAGGTAGGTAAAAATGTATTATATTTGTCTATTCTATGTACTATTATAAGGATCATAAAAATGAGATTATGACTATATGAAAGAATATAGATTCCATGATTTATGATTCAAAAGGAATATGAAACTCACAACGTAAGTGGAACGCTCGAAGTGTCGTGCGTCGCAACAGAGTGTAGCGCAGCGCTCTATTGCTTTTGAGTCCTGCAGAGGCAGGCACAAAGGCTCATCTGACTTTCATACCTGCTACAAAGGCGCCCGTTTTTATATTGTTTAAAGTCAAATAATGTCTTGCTGCTTCGCAAAAAAGACTGCTAAGTATAACATTGAAAATTCAGCACTAAATTGTTGTTGAAGTTGTTGTTCTTGACTTAAAATACCGTTCCGTTCAATTTATTTCCTATATAAGTGTGTAGGTACCTAAGTATAGTTGCACAATAGGTCCAAGGTGTAAAACAATGAAATTCAATAAGGTCCTAGATTACAACAAACAAAAATAACTTCCAGTCAAACTCATCCTCCAGTAGGGATAGTCGACATTGTCTTTAGAAGTTCCTTTTTTTTCAGATATCCTGCTCCCGTTCTCACACCTCAGATTATGGTGACATGTAATTTTAATCAGCACCTTTTTTTTTTTTTCTATGTTATTATTTATTCATTTAAAAAATACATTTCAATTTTTATTATAATAGGTACCTACTATCTAAAAAAACATGATTAAAACTATAAATGAAATATACCATCCAAAACACCCCCATGCGGCATAGTGCCCAGACCGCTGGCAGCATTGCCTCGCTGGATGGCAATACTAATTTTTTGTGCAAAAAAGATAATTTTTTTTATATATAAACACATTGATTTATAATCTAGTACAATGTTCACAATAAAGATGTGCCAGTAGATAAATCCGGCCAAATAAAATACAATGAGAAGCGACATACAACTTATAAGTATTTTTCTTTACACAAAACTTTAATTACTTTTCAACTTTTCAAAGCAAATCAAATGTTCGTAGTTTTGTTTACAAACACTAACCGAGCAGCCAGCTTTTAGTTTGTTATACGGATTAACTGAAATTTACTGTAAATTCAATATCAAGTTTATGCAAATATTTGGATCTATATTACATTATAGTCGCCTAGAATTTACTGTTACGACGTAAAAATACGTTATTGCAGTGCTATAGTAGGTATTCCCTATTCCCAAATTTTTTTGGACAATTGAAATTTTAGCGAGTATAAAATCGACAGCGGCTAAGAACAAACGTCAATTTGTAGAAAAGCATTTCGATTGAAAAACTTGAATGTTTTTAAAACAATTAGGCTATGGTTTAATTTACAATAATTCTAATATTGAGTCAAAATTGGGTACAAATGTCACTTGGAATGTAACGACGCAAAGTAACGACCGTTTTAAGTGTTATCATACAACTCGCCGGAGTTTGATGTTTCACCTACATCTGGTCCACCGATTGATAAGTACTGCCCTCTGAAAATTCGAAATTAATGGAAGCTTATACAATATGTTATACTATCTTATAATAAGGCAGCAAGCAACAAACGCACCTGAAACATCTTCAGGACATTTTGCATTATAAGTAGAGTTTGATATTGAGTATAGCTAGATACCTTCTCTTTATTTATGTCACATATCGTATAGTCGAACAATTACTTGATGAAAAATTCTCGCCATCTATCGTGTGCTTCATTCGTCGCGTGTGATCGATGCTTTAAGCTAGGGGGCGCTTGGCCATCGTTCCATCACATGACGTCACGAGAGTTCGTCCATGCATTGAAATATGAAACGATCCACGAAAGGCCTCTACTCTTCGTTTTCCATATTTATAGGTATAGAAAATGATGTTCATACCTAAAAAGTTGCATGAACTTATTACAAAGTTATCAAACGTATCAAACTTCAAAGGACAGTTTTAGTGGCTGATTTCATTTATTTTACTTAGCAATAACAATATCAATGAACCATAAATTAATTAAATGTTAGTGTTGACGATCGACGATCGACGGTGACTGCAGAGTAGGTACCACCAGAATTTTAACTTTAAAATAGTTCTTAACATATTTAGCCATATCGATATTAACAGCGTCACCTATATTGTACCTTTTTTTTTTTTTATATCATGAGTAGCAAACGAGCTTGCATTCCCACCAACCGCTGCCACCCATGGACATCTGTGACAAACTTCGAATAGAACTGCAAGGGGCTGTTAGTGAGTTAG
>DWMR01000387.1:0-13112 GCA_018245355.1 Dalla costala
GATGACGATAGATGGCGGTGCTTAGCAGTTCATTGACGTCACATTTAATTTCCTCTTTGAAATTTACAATTGTTGTTTATTATTCTTCGAGCCAATGCCCACGGCACCGTCCGCATAAATAATTCCCAAATCTATCCCACCATTTTTCCGAGATAAAATGTAGCTTAATATCCAGCCAGCCCATAAACTATAATGTAGGTATGCAAAAAAGCACGTCGATCCGTTGCTTTGAGAAAGAAGGACAAACCAATGGAACCAACCTTATACATTCTGGACAGTGCAGTGTGGCAAATTCTGAGACAGTCACAGATCCCAATCTGAATGTTTCGTACTATCACAGAGTAGGTAGGTAGTTAATATACAAATCACTTCACACCTACAGGACATTAAATAGTTAATTACTTACGTAACTGAGAGCTTGTGAAAACTGTCTACTTAACGGTTTTTACTCGATACGGAAGTTCTTCGGAACAAATCTTTGGGTACAAGACATGGCAAGAAGGGTTGCTATGGTTTCTCCAAAATATTACAGGACAAAATTAAATCAGTTTTGAAGAAACTGCAACCGATTGAGTCATGTGTTTTTATGCTTTTGGTTGGCTTAGGCTAGTCGATAGAGGCCACACAACAATAGTCAAGAACATGTCAATAAGTAGTAGGTACCTATGCAATGTAATTTCATCATCTCCGCAGCAATAGAAATGTTTACTTACTCTTCTTGCATTTTACCTCACCTTCAAACACCAACAAGGGGTAGATATCCGTATGCCCTTGTTTGCCTTGGTATCCGTGTCCTTGCCTCTGTATAGAAGGACTGAGTAATTAAAATAAGCAACTACCTACCTACCTACTTAAATGAAAAACAAAATAGGGAACGTTATAACCACACATCACACTTAGGGTATTTTCGCTAGGGTTTTATACGGGATTATCTATGTTATACTGAGTCTGTTGTTACTAGCTGGACCACCCGCAAGCGGCTACCGGCTCACTGGTATTAACAAGTATGTAAACAGACGTGATCATGGATCCATCGACCAGTTCGTGCTCAATCTTTACACCAATAACCAGTCAAGTATATTATTGCAAACGAGTTGACGAACAACGCAGGATATTACTTACTAGGGGTAGTCTAGGTAGTAGATTAATAGTTTAGGCGTCCTTCCGACATTACTCCCCTGAACTAGCCGTCGTCGTCTGCCTCTTAATTATCAAAAAAATGGTTAAACACGTTTTTATTTTTGATTTTTTTTATTGTTGCTACCTACCCCCCAATACTCTGCTGAGCTGAAAGAGCTCAGTGAAAGGAAATAGGATTTTCCGGCTCCCAGCGTAGACCATGGATGATGGACCCGGAGAAAGTCACCTTCTCCTGCAAAGTGGGAATGTGGTAAAACATAAGGGCACCCACTGCCTCTTATACGGATTTGGACTTTGTATAATACCTACCTACTTGTTACAAAACGTAGTGATTATAATGTGATACACTTCAGACCATTTTCGTTTTTTTTTTAAGTTTTTGAATGATACCCTATGGTCAAGACTTTGTCCTGCTTTGTCCCCATCATAGACAGAATAAACACTATGCACAGGCTATGAACATGAACATTCCTCCGAGTTATGAACTTGTATATCAAACAAGTTCTTTGGCACATTGTAAAATTATTACGAGAAACACATGGTTCTACCATGTCATTAATTTTATCATAACATTTATGTTTTTATATAACAAGTTAAAAATTTTGTTGGGTATGCTAAAGAGACATCTAGTGTATAGAAGTTGTACTTATTCAACTGGAGTGAAGTTGTTAGTTCAATTATGCGTTACAGATGGCGCTTTAGAAAGTTCTCTGAAGAAATACACGTAATTTTATTGTACTTGTATTAACTATGAGGTAGTATAATAATTTATAGTGGTATCTCCGCCTGTCACGCAGGAGACCGGGGTTCGATTGCCACCGTGGAAAATGTTTAGGTACATTTTTTTATAAACTTTAACTGAAACTGTATGGACCTACTTATATTGTGGTTTCGGACTTCGCCATGCAAAACCTTTATTACACCACCATTTCAAGTGGTTAAGTTGTATGAAAAGATTTCTATAAACTTTGACCAATTTCCGCTTAAGGGAACTTTTGCCTCTGATACAGTGAATAGTCAATTTGACTCATTTCAGTGGAACTCTCACGCTTGACCAAAAATCAAAATATGCCACAAAATATTGCTTTCACAAAAAAAGGTGCTGTTATAGGTAGTTTCGGATTTCCCATAACTGTCTCAGTTAATATTATCATCCTGTACCTACCTATAGAATGATGATTGTTTTAAGAAGGTAAGTAGGTAAGTAAATAAAACGCATAGGTATTCCAAAATATACTTTTAATACAAAAATTTTATAAAAAGATTTGTATTTTTAATAAATATGTCTGACAATTGGCAAATTAAAAAGTAATCAATCTTTAAAAACCAATAATTGTTAAAATAATTATCAACGATACAAATATTTATAAAAAGATACATCATATAAAATCCAGAGTAGATAGAATACAATAATAGTTGACGTGTAAGTGAGTAATAAAAATTAAATCTATAGTATAAAAAGTTACGCGGCACAAAAAGCGGGCTCGAAAATTAAATACACATTAACTTAGGATAGGCTAGATATGGCACAGAGGAACTATCGGGAGCGTGGCGCGTGCGCTCATTTGTCTTTGGGCTTCTTTTCCTTCTTGCGGGGTGGCGGCACGGGCGCGTCCCCGCCGACCTCCTTCTTCAGCACCTTCTTGACGACCTTCTTCTTGGGGGGATCTGCGGCCACCTCGCTAACGGAGGACTCAATGAGGGCGGCGGTGGTGGCCTTGCCCTTGGGCTGAGGCTTGACGCCGATCTGCGAGAGCGACACCGCACCGACGGGAGGCGTCGGCAACTCGGGCTCTTCGACGGAGAGCCGCTTCTCTTGCAGCGGCGGGCGGGGGGCGGGGGGGTCGGCGGGAGGCGATGGGGAAGTTACGGTGGGCGTGCGCAGTTCTCCCGCGATGATGGCGTGCGCGAGCGTCTCCGCGTCCTCCAGCTCGCTGTCGGGGGTGGGGAGGGGGTCTGCGGCCGCAGGGGGCAGCTGCAGCTTCCCCGCCGGCTTGCGACGCTCCTCCGCTACACAACCAAGTTATTCCCGCCTTTACTCTCTCGTTACGTGTGGCGTTAGTATCGCGGTCACATTAGGTAGCAAGCTCGGTTAGGGCCTGGAACAAAGTCGAGGGAAAACGAAGCTGCGTGGTTAATTCGAAAACTCAAGCGTGTTAGGTCTGTCAGTTGCGCAGAATCGAAGCCGACATTACAAGGACTACTCATTATGCTTTTAGAGGTCTTGGTTATTGATTGCGATTTATTAATATTTATTATTTCTAAATTTATTATATAATTTTATAATTATATATGTGAATGTACTATGTAGGAATGATAGGTATGCCTGTTGAAACCACAATCATAATATCTAATTACTTGTGATAAGTGATAAGTGTACCGTGGAAAGCATTAAATAATGTTCCTTGCAATGTTTGTGAAACGATCATGTGAAGCAAGAAAACAAACAAAACGTAGGAAATGTCACAATATTCCATATAAATACTGTAGCAATCCCTAAAAAGTGCACCACAATATTGAGTTCAGAAATCTTTGCTTTCTATAATTAGGTACATCAAGTCATCGTGGAATGTCTAAGTATGGAATATTTTGGGCTTATAATACGAGCATATTCAGCAAAGATAACCGAACAGAAATAAAGTCATTCCGCCTGCTGGTCTAGTAGGTATCTGTGCGCGGGGAAGGTCCATTTAAAATCCCAGAAATAGCTTCGTGAGTCGTCGACGATCACCAGTTCCTATTGCACCCACTTGGACACAACTCAACATCCACCAATTAAATTTATTTATAGAAATTTCAAGGACTCGAGAGTTTACTCATAGATATGCTATCTGATACAGAAGCTTTTGAAAGCTGTGACATTGGGTTCCGTCCAGGTACTATAATGTTATTACCTGTTCTATCAAAGCCGCGTCTCTTGCGCTGCCTCCTCGGTAGCTGGGTGAAACAACAACGAATTTTGAAACGTATGCTCAGTAAAATAACATTCAAACCAAGAAAAAACACAAACGGCACAAAAGAAAACAATTATGAATGCATCGTTTTACGAGAGTGGCGCAGAATATTATTTTGTAACAAGTCGTCGCGGCCATCTCGTAAAACAAACGGCACTAACGATAAATTGTATTAGTAAGACTATGAAAACTGCAAAATTAACTCGGTGTGAGAACTGAGTGCAAAGCCGTTTGATCAGCCGGCGGGCGCAGTTTTTCTGTCTACTCACATTTGGCAGCGGGGACTGCAGGAAGCTCTTCCTTTGAGGGCGTGTTAGCTAAGGGGGGGCTGTCTGTCGTGGAAGCATTCTTTTCGGGCGTAGCTTCGGTTTTAGGAGCACCGGTCTTGCTAGGTGCTGCGGCGGCTACGACCGGTGATTTTACTGGAGTAGGTGGCGCAGGAGCGGCAACCTTTTTAGCTGCTGAATTTTCGGACGGAATGGCTGCAGGTGATTTAACTGGTACTGCGGGTGTTACGGCAGCGGGAGCTTTTACGACGGGGGCCTCAGCCGCTGGCTTGGGTGCCGCCGGAACGGCTGCGGCGACTACCTTTGCCGGCTCGGGCGCTGCAGGAACTTTAGGGGAAATTGGGGCCTTTGCTTTCGGTGCTTCCACAGTTCTAACTACAGGTGCTGGGATCGGAGCTGGCACAACCGGTGCCGAGGCCGCAACGGGTGCCGGGGCTGCAACGGGTGCTGGCGTTTGAACAGTTGCGACTGGCACTGGTGCAGGCGGTGCTTCAGCGGGCGGAGGCGTCGATTGTTTTGGCGAAGGGGACCGAGGCTGACTCAAAGTCTGCGAAATCTTAGCCCAAATGTTATCGAACGCATCCGCTCCCATGTAGTCGATGTTGCCCGCCTCCCATCCTTGTCGGCGTGTTAAGTCATCGAGAGCCTCCCGTTGCGCTTCAGCTCCAAGGACCACGCGCGCAAAGTTGCCCGCAACGCCAGTCTGAAATGATATTGAACATTATATTACTAAATGCGGAGTTATGCTCGATGTTTGTGCTGTGTGTGGTACAATAACAACGGGTTTGGGATAAGAAATAGCTCTTGTTATAACGGGACACGCGTGCGATTAATCAAAATTCGTGGCATGCAACAAATTAACACTAAGTACAGTGCTATGTAAGCTAAGATTTGTACAAAAAATGGCAAAAGGACACGCTAAATATAGGCCTTATGATATTGCATCAAAAGTAAAATATACATACCTCTTGTTTCTTGTCTACATCTTTAAACGATGAACTTACTTGGTCTGCTTCAATGTCACATGACATATTTTCCTCTTCCATGTCATCACCGAATAGCTGCAGTGAAATATCTTCGGGATCTGGACTTTCTGGGGGCGATGGTGTTGGAGTAGGAGGGACTTCGTGTAGGCAGACCTTACGTCCACGCGAGTCGATAGTCATGCGATGTCTCAAGTAGAATCCATCGTAGGGATGCCGTGGTACTAGGTTTTCAAAAATTTCAAAATCAGCTTCCCCGTGACCATTAATCTCTGTTTCAAATTCATTACTTGCAGAATGTTGGTGCTGACAACCGCGCATTTTGTCAGTGTCAAGATGCGCATAGTAGACTTGTTCGATTCGGTTCTGCTGTATGTGGGTAGGATAGTGAGTTGCATCTGAATCTTTTCGAATACTAATATTGTACCTCTGATCGTTTTGGTCTTGTGAAAAGGTACTGAAACACGATTTATAGATAGAAGATTGAACTGTTGAATTAATAGTGTGATAGATAGATGATTGTCCCGTTGAATCATGTTGAGGATGCTCTGAGGATCTATAGTTGATATTTTCCTGATTGTGCTGATTATGCTGATACTCATTAGTGTTATGTGCATCATATTGATCAGTATTATACTTCTCACAGGGATCATTATTAGGTGTATGTTGGGAATACTGTTGATCTCGACTATAATCCTGATTTGAATTACAATCCCATACATTTCCTCGGAAGTCTCCATGTGCAGTTTGAGAGTGGTGTTGATCACTCTGCCAACTATTTTGTACATCAGAATGGCCAACATCTGGTTGATAATGTTGAGGGGATATGTAGTCCCAAGCGTATTTTCTCATTTCTTCATGGTTATCTGCCTTGTGGGATTCTATGTGACGAGAGGATGAAACTTCACTATTTGATGGGATATGTCCTCTGTATATCTCCCAAGGATCATGATATTGAGTCATATCTATTTCCGGCGCCTTGACTTCCACGTCCTGGAGTTGAGTGTCAGGGTGGTGCCAAGGGAACTCTGATTCTGGATCCAATATGAGTTCATAGTGACTGTAGTCCAGTTTCGGTTCGGTATTAAAGAAGTTCTCTTGACCCCTTGATCCCGCTGGGAGAGCTCCCTCAAGCTCAACCTATTGGTTGAAGTGACAAAACAGCTTAGTGGAAACGCATGCAAACAAGCTTGAACTAAGCTTCACGCACAAGTGAATGGTAGAAATTATACGGTGCATCAAGCTTTGTCCAAGTCGCTATTAGTATTTTATATACACAAATTGCGTCACCATATAAACATACAATAAATATCGAAATTCGAATCAGCAGCGAATTTTTTTTTACTTGAAATAATTATTTACAAAAAATTTATAATACACCTATTATCTTGTATGTTTATGTGACGATCGCGGTGAATATTCCACCAAAATACCAACACCATCTACTGTATCCCAAACCGGAGAATTAATTAAACCGTGCAAAAAGCGAACAAGAGCTATAACTTTTAAGTAAGAACATAGTATTAGTATTTTGGAGAAACATTTAGTTATTAACGAAAGATAAATAAAAGTTTCACACTGGTGCATAAAAGTAGCGGGTACGGTGCACAAAGCTTAAAATTGCAAGCGCTTTAGTGACTTAAGAAAAAATCAGGCAAAAAAGTATCTTACAAACGGACCTCGGGATAATTATGTAAGAAACAAAAATGTAAAATACTACAAAGAGGAGAGGTAGACGATAATATGTAAACCTATTTAAAACTGTGGATAATTCTCACCTCTGTTATTTTGGAATCCTTTTGTGAATGCTTGGAAAACATGTTGTAGTGTTCAGTTCAGAGGCTGGAGTGACAATGGATCGGTTTACTGGACGCGAGTGGAGTGCGACTTGACATGCCTGTGGTTATTAACTAACAAACCGCAGTGTATTGATTACGACTCCTTTGCGGTCTCATGAGGGATCCAATATCTTACCCACTTGCATGTCGCAAGAGTAAGCCGCAAGCAAAATATAAAAATAGAATTGAAACACATGCTACTAGTAATATATCGAAGATTGAATTATGATTATAACTATATAAAAAATTATAAAAATAGATTTATTAGTCATACCGCATCCACGCGCTCATCTGTATGACGTATCATGTAGGGTTATGCAACATCCGGAACCTTTTTACTACTTCAACGATTCAGTAAACCGATATTGTCTTCCAGAAAGCTAACATAGTAATCGATACAAAAGTAC
The DNA here is from genome assembly GCA_018245355.1 of Dalla costala. Lineage (NCBI taxonomy): Eukaryota > Metazoa > Arthropoda > Insecta > Lepidoptera > Hesperiidae > Dalla > Dalla costala. Next base: position 7,610 of record DWMR01000387.1, read on the forward strand.
TTTTTATTACTGATATTGACGAATAATTAAGACAAAAATATAGATCAAGGAGTTCTGAAAAGTGTTTGCTTACCATTGAGGTATCCAGGACGGAATGCACATGGGCGACAAATATGTCCCACCATAGCTGGAGGAAGTCGCGGAGATGTTGCGGCGCCTCGGCCCTCCGACTCTCCCAGTTGAACTGCTGCAGCCAGGGTTTGGCCGCACCGATGAAGTGAATGATTTTCAAGTTCTGCCCGTACCTACAAGAAAGAAAACAATTGAACAACAATCTCAAAGCAAAAACATTTCAAAAACAGGTCAGGTGCTTACTGTTTCAGAGCGGGCAGGTAAGAGTAGAAGGCAGCTGACGTGACGTTGTACAGGAATGGCAAGTGCTTGTTGATATCACCATGCGCCCAATCGGAAAAGTATGAGTTCAGCAGACCCTGGTCACCACCTGGCGATAGAAGCAGTTTAAACGCAATTCGCTGATGATAACAATCGGTAAATTCAAGGAAGCGACAAACGAGTAACGTAAAACTAAGTCAAAACTAAGCAAGAATCATACCATCAAAACTGCCTCGTTCTCGAGCGAACTTGATAAGGCTATCGAAGGTTTCAGTGGAGGGCTTGAATACGAAAACGCCGGAATTGAAGCAGTCGGGCCAGCCGACGTCGGGAGCAGCAGATAATTCCTCTCGCTCGAATAACTCATCGCAGTTTTGGACAATCTAAACAAATATAATTAAGATAAGACACGACGGCGTTCGTACTTGGCAATGAATTTGTTGTCACGTAATGTAGTGTTATTATTTGAGAATCGGGGTAAAAGTTCGGACGCAAAAGCCACTGCGACTTGCATAGTTCTAATGTAGCTATTACATAATATTGTATTGTAACCAGAGACACAATATTGTTATGAATAGATTTAATGGGATAAGAGATGTACCTACGATTATAAAACTATTTATTCCTCAATTTTCATAATCAAATAGTTAAATCAATAATGTGTATTGTCTTTGTCAGTCTATTTACAAATGCTTTTCACGTGAATAACGCTTAAATAACTTATCGGCACATTTTATCTCCATGTGGATAGAGCTTCAGTTGACTCGTTAACCTGCGATAAAAGACGTGGTGCCCAATTGAATGAATTCCATCAAACGGTATCTCGTCAGGCGTTTTTGCTTTGACAATTGTACCATACTTGACTTGCATTAACTCTCGGTCAATAGGAATTTAATTTGTTTTTATTATGTGTTCATTATTGTATTTTTAATTCCAAAGCTTGGGTTAAGCGAGTTTTAGCAATTTCTGCAGCTCTAACGCTTTGCAACGCTTCATAATGTCTGTCACGGTCAACAAATCTTAAGAATGAAAGTGTATTATGAATTTGGAGCAAGTCCAATTCAGCCAGGAACAAATATTTGGGCCACGGCTGTCCGTTCCTCGTCATCTCGTGTTACTGTGACATCGACACATCCCCCACATCCGATAACATTGACTTTGCTCGTAAACCATCTTAGGTATATGAAAATAGCTTGTGATCGACACTCGTCGATTAATCAGCTAATAATCTGTTAAAGTCAAGGTTATTTTGATAATCTTTATAGTCTAACAATTTTTCCTTTGCAAAAATGCCAAAGTTTGCGTTTAGATATCAGGCGGAGATATTAATTCGAAAGTATACTATATTGAAATTAATCGCCCTAGTAAATCGTATGAATGGTATCGTATTAATAAATATTCATAATTTAAGAGATAATAATGCATTAAGTGTAACCAACCTAATGATAGGATCATACTTTAAAGCACTACAATTTTACAATAATAGAGACATGGACGAATAAATAGGAGTTATGGATAACTAATGTCATATCAGGCGGTCAATAGCTAATAGTGGAACACAACAATTTCTACTTATCGAAGCAAAATATATCTTAATGGGACTTCGATATTGCTCGATAAAAATATTGTAGATAGGTATTCTGCTATGCATAATAAATACATTTTTGTTTATTAACGTTATGTATAACGTAGGAGTTAAAGATAACTTTATATCTGTTGCTTGTTTTTGCAAGTTCATCTACTATATATTTCACTTAACGAGTATTTTAATTAAATGAAGCCATTTGAGTTTAAAATCAGAAAGTATTCTTTCTATACATGTATCTTTTTTACTGAAAAGCTTGAATTTCTCGGTAACACCGAAATAACTTTAGTGTACAATGTTGACATGTACCAGGGTATCAGCATCGAGGAAGACGCCTTTTTCATATTGGGTGAGATTCCAGCAATGGAGCTTCGTGAAGGTGATGCCTAGCTCCGGCCTTTGTAGCAACGCGAGGTGTGCAGCGTCTTTGGAATCCAGGACGTCAACAATCACCACTTCAGCAAATACTGCGTGAAGTCGTTCTCTGAAATAATGAATACTCGTGTTGTTCATATTCTATTTTGTACCTAACTTTTTGTTTACCTTTCTTTGCTTTACGGTGAACTGAATGTTTTTTTTTTTGTATATTAGGATAATTTTGTGAAACACAGGACATACAAACGGGAATGAAGAACACGATGTGACGCCACTGTGTCTGTAACGTATCTGATTACGCAGAATTACGTTAGTATTAAATAAAGTTTTCTAGGAATACTAAAAACGGCTTTAATCCATTGAATGCTGCAATTGTAGACACAATAGAAAATAAATTGTATTTCGCCTAGATATGCCCACAGGACTTTCCAGGGGTTAATGACGGTAAGATGAATTTGTTCCATCAATTACTCCAACTAATTTCGGGATACGAGCTACCACTACAAAATTTAAAAAAAAAACCTTGTCCTTCATATTTGTCTGAGTAAGGCTAGTCAAATGATTTATTATGTTTAACAGTCGCCCATTAAATTCAATACAAACGATATGCGAAATCAAATTGCCACTTCAAAATCGTTTGTACGATTTCATCTGTCAGAAATGTTTCTCGCGCCCAACTACGATTGTTGCGTAAACTAATAAAAATCGTTATGCTATCAACGAGTTTATACAGACATGCCCACCCGAAAAAATCAGCTTCGCGAGCCAATTCAGATAGAATTTAGGTGACGTCAAATGATCAATATAAACGCGTAACGTAATGGTATACACCATATAGGTAGGTACCTACTGAGATGAAAATCGTAGATGTTAAAAAGCTGTACAAAATCGCGGATGTATTGGCATGATACTTGAGACAGCTGCGCCTTTCAGTTGCAAGCAACTGTATTTTTAACTGATAAAGTAACGCACCAATCAATGTGGTCCAGAGAAGTCGTAGATTTCGGAAAATCATTACACGGATAAGTCATCAATTTACAATCCTGTTTAAAGTCGGTCATATGCTTTCTCCGGATGACTAAACACGCTTAGATCACAAGCGAACACAATCGTCCCGCCGCGGTAGAACTATATAATGTAGCGATGATCCAGAGGTTCCACCGAACCGAACACTACATTATGTTTACCAGTGTTTGCACTGTAAAGGTTTGCAATATTTGCAGTGTCCTGTGTTCTTACTACTTACAAACATCCAAACTTACCTCATGGCGTCAGTGACGGTGGGCGTGATGAGTACCACGGCAGGGTACGCGGAGCCGGCGCGCCGCAGGGAATGCGCCAGCACCAGCGCCCCCAGACTGTACGAGTCGTTCGTGGCCAGCGTTACCCATGCTCGGTCTGAAAGCGAAGATTTGAGTGTTATTGTCCACATCTCCGTACTCTATTCATCCATCAGCTTTCAGAGGTCAACTGCTGGACACAAACCTCCCCTAATCGACACCACTCCACCTCCGACTGGTCTTGTGCTATCTGAATGCAATGGCTTCCCGCTGTTTTCTTCAGGTTGTCAGTCCATCGTGTCGAAGGACAGCCTGTTATCATGCCTTCGAACGAAGTGGCATGCCCAGCTTGTTTTCATCTACAGATTTTATAACTTCGAATTCGGTTGCGATGCGAAATAAAAAGTACTTAATGCTCTTTTAGTAATGCGCTCGGTATAGGCCTACGTCTCGAATCCGCTGCTCAAATACTTCTGACTTCTGGCTTCTGACTAAGGAAGTTTTATTCATCTCCATACTAGTCCATTCAAAACCTAGTCGAAATTTCATCTTTTTTGTTAACGTTAATGAAAATAGTTTGCCAAGATCCGCAATATACACACATTGGCAGTAAATGAAAAATATATTAGTATTGGTAATAGGTAAATAGATAAATATTAAGAACATCTAGAATAAATAGATGTAGCTATGTGGGAAATAGAATATGATAATATATATCACAATCATAAGCTATTTGTAATACCCAATCAGCTTCTATGATTCCATTCTAAGGAAATACATTTTATTTATAAATATGAATTTGTTATCTATTTGGCAGCTATCCCCTTCCCGGTTATGTTTTCAATATTATAAACTTTACAACTCACTTTAACACCTGCTGCATACTAAACAGTTACATTAATTCGAAACAGTCAATATAGTAAACAGCTGGAAACTTCACCTAACCAATTCAACCATACATTATTAAAACTAATATCGTTTGTACTATCCCTGCGGTCAAAATTCGGCCAATTGTGTCTGTAAATTATTGAAATTCAACCAGAAACGGGATCAAAATGTTTTCAGTTAAGTAATTAGCTAAAGCGTACTACGAGGAAAAGGTTTTTAAGTATTTTCACGTATTTTACCTGCCTTAACCGCAACATACACCACAGTTTTTTTTAGCACGCCTTTTGCCTTCGTTTTTGAATAATTACTACGTCACAATTGAAACGAACAATTTCGATGTACACGAATTGATCATAATTCTCTATGGATTGCTTGCGATTTTTAAAGTGTTCAAATGAATGCATACGAAATACCTATTGTGGTTTTTTGAATTGTGCCTTACCATGCAGTTTCTTCAATTATGTCTCTTCATTTAGGTTGTCTATCATCCGGCTAATAATGGCTCAGTCTTTTTACTTTGAATCGGCGTGTATTCTTATGTATCTCAAATCTGACCAGATTATAAGTAGGTACATGCCAGTCTTCTCATGCAATTCGTAAAATATCCGTTGCATTAGTATTCCCCGAGTTCTAAGGTCATGGTATAGCGCAAATTATGCATGAGCATGATATGTACCGATACCTGCACCTTTCCTTTTTTGTTGTGTCTATTGCAATGTCTGCCTTCTCAAATATCTACCCGACTTGGTACCTGACTACTGAGGTCACGGAATAATGTTGTTTACACGTCTCGTTTCAGAGAAACACCCAATAATTTATATGCTGAAGTAGGTATTCAACGTTCTCAGCAAGTACTTACACAATAAACTGATTTCTATCGTGTAGGTAGGTACTACATAGGAAAAGTGTAAAAGGAAAGTGTTTACAGACAACTTTCAATACACAATCGAACTACCATAATCGGGCGCAATATACAAGAATTATAGGTTTCGATCCTAATAAAATAATAAGGTACAAAAGCTTAGATTAAATAAAAAAGTAA